>JAXIVJ010008307.1:30000-56227 GCA_036785665.1 Chirona hameri
AAACGTTGCCTTAATGCGTTTGGGTTGTGAAACCAAACGCATTGTGAAACGTGCAAATTATTTTTTTCCCCCGTTTTGCGTATTTTTTAAGCCACAAAGTATTTAACGGAATACCACGAAGCGCTCCTTAGAGTTCGTAAAAGGCACTCAGGCCACCGAGCACATTCTCTGTTAGCCTGCGAGTTCGAAAAGACAGCTCATATCAACGAGCGCAAGCCCAGCTCTGTGGGCTCAGCCGCCTAAACTCTCCACTGTGCCGCAATGCTGCACTGCCATGCGGCACAGTCTATACGCTTCTGCCGCTCCGACGAGTCGCAGCAGCGGTGCATTTTAAAGGGAGTGTGCCTACTCACATCGCTTAGTTGGGGTTATTGACACTGGTCTATAGAACACAATTTTCTGAATTGAACCACTACATCATTTCTCCAGATTCACCCTAGTTGCTGAGATATTCAAAGACTCCAGGAATTTGCTTGGGAGCAAAAAGTTATCGGGTAGACTCCAGATGACTTCCCACTACTAAAAGCATTGCAACTATCGATTACACTGCTAGCATATCGTTATCACCGGCCAATAGCAATTCGAACAAACAGCTCGTGCGCGCTGATAGCAGCTGCCGAACAACAGAGCCTGAGCGGCCATCATGCTTGCATGCATCATGCTTGTCTTAGGTGCGTCGTTCACGTATCAATTTGTTACCTCTGTTTACCTTCACCGTAGTGGGAATCGTTTTTTCGATATCGAAACGAAAAATAATCGAAAACAATATAAGTGAAAATTCAACTAAAGGGGCTCCAGATGTGAATTTCATCGTATCCAACCATCACAACAATAACTACTTATCGTAGGAAAAATAATTTTGACAGTTCAAAACAGTAGGCACACTCCCTTTAAATGTTTGCGTCTTTGCTTTACAAAGCGGCATGCGTAAGTCCTTACACAGCGTTCAGTGAACGCTTCTCAAGCTTGCTGGCGGAAAGGTCGAAAAGGGATAATTCTGATTAACAGTATAGAGTAACCACTAACCAGTACCTACTGTCAGTAGGATAGTTTTGCATGTTGTGTTTTTATTTCCACAAGAAAATGATGTCACCGCAAACCAGCTTGATATTAAGCAGAATGAAAGTATGTATTACATCGTAAGTAAGAATTTCTCCAGTCATTTTTGGAAGTTAAATGCTTTGGAAAAGTTAGCTTGTTTTATTTCGAAAGATAGGAGAATGTAAACAACTTCCGGTGTAAATCGCTAAGAATGCTTAAAGGGAAATAATGACCTTTTTCCACAAAAATGGAGTTAGCACTTGAAATCGCCAGACGAGACCAAAATATATTGTAAATTCATCACATTTTGCATGAAAACTTTCCTACCGAAAGATATTTCAAGTTAAAGTTGATAAGCGTTCCACACTTTTAACGACCGGTACTTGCAAGTACTTTTGGTCCTCATCAAACTGCGGGCTTTTCCCGTATTGTTTGTTTACGTAATGGAGTGGAAAATATATTGTGCGTTCTGCTTGTTGTGATTATATGCCCGGCGATCTTCTAAAACTAACAGCGATTGAAAAAAGTGGAAATAAAATCGGAAGCTCATCGATGCACATCAACGGCGGCATAGTTAGTGGTTGCGACCCTCGATTTTTGCAAATAAATTCATTTGTTTTCAACATTAGGAGTATTGTATAATTTGTCTGTGGCTGTATATAACACTATGCTTTATATTATCATGAAAAATAATAATTTTTCCCCAAAAAACTAACAAACAATAACACAAAACTGGCAATTAAATCGGAAGCTCATCGATGCACATCGACGGCGACCTATTTAGCGTCGGCGATTTGTTTACAAAGCATTGTCATGCTTCTCGGCGCACTTAACCATTGTGGCGAGTTGTTGCTAGTAGCGCTTTCGTTCTCCATGGCAACCAGGCGTGAGCCAATGAAAAGCCAGAACGTATTCCCTTTCTGGCTTTTGATTGGCTGACGCCTGGTTGCCATGGAGAACGAAAGCGCTACTAGCGTGTGTCCGAGCAGCGCTCAGTTTGATCGGAAATGTCAGAGCCTCCAAAAATGTCACAATCGATGTAAACAATGGTAGGGAAGGGCGAATGTGTCAATGACCTTCATGAAGTACACAAGGTACTTGTTTTGTATTTTTCCCAAACTTACAACTTCGAATTTGGGAATAATTTTATTTAATTCTTAAATTTAAATAAAATAATTGTAAAACCATAGCGGTAGCCTAAGAAATTGTTGCTAACAAAATAAAAAGGTCATTATTTCCCTTTAACTAACTGTCGGTTTAATGCTTAAAATCGTGTACCATATATATCACTGTCACATCGAGTTTGTAACGTGTTATTTTTTTCAGATGCATCATCCGATACAAATGAAGCCGGCAGACACGGAAAATAGAAATGGTGAGTACCCTCCTCACAAAAAGTAATAATGTCACCTTATAAGGAAAATATAGCATTCATATTCCATACGGTAACATTGAGAGTCATGAAGATTGACACGTTTATGCATTAAAGACGATTGTATTGCTGCTATAGAGAGTATGAAGAACTAATTACTAGGTAGTTATATTCATTCGCAGTCATCCTCAACAGTTCCAGGCATGTGGGGTTAGGTTTCGGGCAAAGCAGTAAGACATGTCTTTATTAAATGGTAAAATCTTACGCCGGTCAAGATGAGTGTAGTAAATTATAATAGTATCCGGTAAAACATTGGTCAATATGTGTTTACTAATAATAAGTAGCGATATACGAGAAGAAGTTGACAAGAGGACGTTAACAAAAATGTGTGCGTGCGTGTGACATGTGTGCGTGCGTGCATGCGTGCGTGCGTGCGTGCGTGCGTGCGTGCGTGCGTGCGTGTGTGCGTGCGTGCGTGCGTGCTTTTGGCGTGCGTGCGCGCGCATGTGTATGACACTTTCGGCTTTTAAGCGAATATCATCAGTGAACTCTGGCCTAGTCAGCTGCAGCTGACATTTCCAACAGCCTGTTCGATCCCGAACAGTTCCTCAGAAGGTTGGATGTGTTTTCCTACCCACGCCCTCCAGCTGATTGCGAATCTATTGGAATGTCGCTTCGTTGACTAACTTAAGAATGGATGAGTGAAATTCATTTCGTCGCTGAGGAAGGATCTGCTCCTTAGCGTTAACAAATCAGCGTTTCTTGGAAACTCTTATTTGTCTATCAAGCGTAACGTTTTCTTAGAAAAAAATGTGGAATATGAATAATTACGTAATTATTGCGAAATGTTTGATCGCACAAAACATCATTCAGAGGAATGCTTTTGACCTTTGCAATTTGCACGCGAAGTGAAATATTATTTCAATGGTTAAAAGGAATAGGTCACCTTGAAAGTTGTCTTGAAATTCAACCATACGGTGCATCTTGAGCTCAAAACTACGAATATGACTTTGGTTTGGACAACTGATGGATATATGTGGAGAAAGAAGTAAGTTTCTCTTTGCATTTCACGATAAATCGTACGATAGCAGCAGGCGTTACGGCTCCCCCGCTCCGCCTGACGCCAAGTACAGTCTCTGACAAGGGGCCGCCGCACCGCCCGGGCGGCTGAGCGGATATTAACGAGGCGTCGTGATCAGAGACTACGTGCCAGAGAGTGTACCTGCCTCCGGCGGCGAGCGTTCATGTCCCGATCGTGGCCCGGAACAGCAGACATGAAACCGGGCCCACTAGTCCTGTGTCGAAATTACTTAACGTATGGAGGTAATTCTTTCACCATAACCCATTTTTAGATCTGCTCTACAAATCTGCTATCTCAGTCCAAAACCCCATGTTAAAGGTGAACTATTCCCTTTAAATAAAGCACCAATCAATTGACAAGAAATAGATATTCGTTAAATAGTGAAATTTCCCTTAAAGAGAAAACAATTTATTGTCGGATTGTCATTAGCAGTTCAAAGAATCTACCTCGCTTCCAGGAAGCAGGTACTATTGCCAGTAGAAACCAGTTCAAAGACGCTCAGTAATGCTCATCCAGAGTTCATTTAACTGTCACACGTGACCAATTTACACTCCATTCATATTTTCTGCTCGCTCTTTGAACCGTTTCTGGCATGTCACAGCCTGAAACTGTCCTTGTCTAGCCGAACATGTCATGACAATCCTAAGGAACACTCTAAGGCTTAAGTATTACGATGCAAACCGTTGCCTCAGGACGTGCTTTGAAACTGCTAAGTGAGCAATCGTTATATTTTACATTAGAGCAGATTGCATGAAACTACTGTTTTCGACCTTTCTAAGATTTTCAAAGATAAAACCATTGACTCAAGTAACGAAGTGAGCATAAATGCTTGGTTTATATCATGAAAATACATTACAATCAAGCTGATCTTGTTTAAAATGATATTTTGCAATGCAGTGAGCGGAATGCATTCATATTTGTATAATATTTCCTGACGTAGATCGGCAGCCTTCTGTAGTGCCTGTCGGTAGCAGTCATCTCTTCAACCGTCAACGCAGCTGCTGCATATGAAAAAGAACCTGAAATGACCCTCCGCCGCTGCTGCGGCTGATCAAAATCGTTCTTTGTGTCACCCTAGCAGTCCGGCGCATCCGCTGTAACGCCTCCAACCACCCCGAAGCCCAATGTATAGATGTCATTCCACTGGTCGTGAGAGTTCACTGTAAGGCGAGCGCGCCATCGCTGTCTCGGACAGCAGGGCAATCGGGGGTCCAATCTGCGAATTCAATGCCACGCTCCATTGAGCGACGTGCCTCTGCCATCTGTCTCAACGTCGGCCGGCCGGGAATCGCTGATAGTGGCCCGTATCTCTCCGCCATCGCTCCGACGCGCATCGATGATTTGTTTCGGTTGTTTCGACGCGGTCGACTTTTTCCCAGAAGATGGATCTGACATCGTACCGACGCCCGACCGGCACCCGACCGGCGCCCGACCGGCGCTCGGCCGGCACCCGACCGGCGCCAGACCGACCCCCGTTCACGCTAAATGTGCTAGTGAACTTAATATATATGTTTTCTGTCAGGATGGGGTGTCCAACTAAGCCATTATACAAATTGTGCGGCGGATTCAGCCGCGGTGACGGGACGACATGCCCGGTCATAGTAATTTTCGCTGAGAGGCAGCTGGCTGTGATATTACCGCCTACGAGCTGTCGGAATCATATAAACAGCAGACCTAATCTGTGCCTCAGGGAGATCTCCTAAACCGGCCGTCTTAACTGGCTAGGCTGGGGCGGACGCCGACCGGGACAACACGGGTTAAACAGACGTCACGGTAACAAAATGAGAGACGGCTAACTGATGGATCGTCCAGAGGAGAATTACCGTGAAATCGAGGGATTCCCGTCCAATTTACGGGGCTGGCGCGCGGGCGGTCCACCGGGACACTTTATTCGCCTCTGGTCGGCTGGACGGTGGCTGAGCTAGCGGCAGCAACGGCAGCAGCAGCAACAACAGTTTAGCCATAGTTGGTCTAGCGTAGCTCCCAAGTCAGTCATTTTGTCAAGTATTACTAATGATAGATTTTAGCTTAGTTCCAATCGCAGAATAGCGTCACATCATGAGCGGTATATAGAGAGTCCTTACTATGTAAAACTTGGTCTAGTTGTGAGTGGCTTGATTAAGCTTCTGTTATTAACATATCTCAGGCTGATTAAAGGAAATAGTTTACCATCGGAAAATTTATCAGAACAGGATTTTATTATATTTTTTAATACAGTTTATTTTTTTATTTTCAAAAATGGTCCTACATCGCGCCAATTCAGGACAGAAGGTCGCACATTATTAAGTTTATGGTGTGCGTTATTGGTCTGCGCATGCTCCATGCAGTGCACTTTCAGATGGTACGGTATATCATATATGCGCCGCATTTCTTCGCCAAAAAGTCAAATATCTTCGGCTGGAGAGTCTTTTCAGACAAGAACAGTTGCAGATAGGGATTTATCAACCCGGGCTACAAAACTGCTATTTCAGTTAAAAACCCCATGTTGAAGGTGAACTATTTCCTTTAACCAGGGTGACTGAATCGCTTTACCTCTCACTCACGCTTAAAACGTTTCAAGTCGATCCATATATCCAAGCAGTTGTTAGGCTCTTTCAGAGGTGCAAACAATGTCTACGCTGTCACCAACTCACTTTCAGAGCACAAAATATGTCACATTACGTGACAACATCAATATGGGACCCTGAAACTTGTTGTTTTTATAATCCTAAGTTAGATGTGTTCACTGCAGACTGGTTATTTATTGATTCGACTCTGATTGAATCGATTGGAATCGTTCAATCAAAATCCCTTGAATCAAAGAAGAATCGATTAACCACCGGATTTGTTGTATTCATGAATCATGATTGAATCAAAACCCGCATAAAAGGCTGATTGAATAAAAAAGACTATGCAATGCTATTTCAATGGTGAGTCAAACGTGATTTAAAAAAAAAATCTTTGAATCGGAAAGAATCATTTCTCAAAATGGTTATCCATGAATCGAACGGCGACGGAATCATTCATATTCCAAAATGAATCGTGATTGAATTCTTCCAAAAAGGTGAATCAATAATCAGTCTGGTGTTCAGGTATTCAAGATGCTTCAGAATTTGTAATTTATATTTTACAGAGATGTTTAAACATCTTGACTTTCCAGAGATATAACACACCACAAAGTTAACTAACAGAGACAGCAATGTCATACACAAAACAAAAATCACGAGATATCTTGCATAAAACTGGATCAAAGTTGAGAAAATGCTGTTTGTGGTCATGTAAAAACTGATACCATGGTAAATCTAGTATTATTGTAAGCAGGTATGTACCTACCATCAAATCTTCCAACACAAATGTTGCCCCATTCTGCAGAAGTAAAATTATGAGACATCAATTTAGCAGAAATTATTTAAAGGGAATGTTTCACCTTTCTGAAAGTTGTCAAATATACGCTGGCTGTAGTCGAAAATAGGAAATAAGTGCTGCTGAAAACGATGATAATATTTTTTCTCTCGAAAAGTCACTTAACTTTATACAAATTAAGGTTTTAAATTTGGGATGATGTCATTATTGAGCTATAGACCGCTGCTGATTGGCTGACAAAGTGGGATTGGCTGAAAGTGGCTGTCAGCCAATCAGCGGCGGCACTAGCCTGGACCCCATTTTGCCTTACCTTACCTTACCTTACCTTACACTATCGGGAATTTTGAACGGCACATGCCTGTGGGTCCTGTTCTCGTCGAGCTCGTTACTGGGGACCAAGGCTCAGTCTTGGGTAGGAATTTGGTATATGATCGGGGCCCAGTGTCGGTCAAGTCGGGATTTGAAGAGGTTGAGTGACGAGGTCTGCACAACCGACGGGGGAGCGAGTTCCAGTCGTTGATGGCGCGGACGCTGAGGACAGGAGGATTTTGCAAATGGGAAATTTAATTGCTTAAAAACGGCTAAGTTTTGGGGAAAATTACCTTGGTATTTTCGACATTTCAATAACAGCCAAAGATAATGGCTATCTCAGTTCAAAACCAATACAAAGGTGAAACGTTCCCTATAAATAAAACACCTATTCTCAGCAATGTTTGGCAGAGCACTGGTCCAGGCCCAGCTTGAGCTGTGTGGGAACAAGCATTTTCATCCAATACTGTGCCATGATTTTGTTTTTGTTTTAGGCATTAATTCAGAAATGTGTCATTTAAAATGTGTGTCAACAGTTCATCAACAGTGAGCAGGAAGATGCAAGTTTGGTTTGGTGCTGTCCCGAAAAAGTATGGTTTAATCCAGTGGCAAGTTCTATATCAAATGAACAAATAATTCAAAGGAATGGTACTGATATACACAGTTGTGCTTATCACTCAGTTGCATTCCAATAACAGCAAAGATATATTAGCAAATTTTTTTGCAATGTTCCAAGGCAAATTCATGAACTCACCAACAGTTGCTGAGAATTTGCTCAATGTTGATGTGAGAAGATTCCTTTATCACTCCAGTTAACCAGACTTTTCGTAAATAAGCTATTAATAAACACTTCAACTTACACCTCAAATATAGCAATCAGTTCCAGCAAGCATGTTATACAAATAACATATAAAACAGGACCACACACGTTTGCGTTGCTCGGCCTTTGGGGGCCCATACGTTGCTTGTTTACAGCAATCGACTGGCAGCATGTGAACGAGAGCCAAATTTGAGGGAAATTTCGTAGTGGTGAAGGTTGTCACATTGTCACCTTGTGGCAATCGATGTGGGCGAACTTTGTGAATGTCGCAATGTTGAAGGAATGGGCCCGCTGACCGTGTGCGTAATATTATGCAGCGAGTTTTGGCGCCGTAGGGAATTCATTTACCATTCGCGTAGCTGATATTGAATATATCTTGGCACCCAAATACTTAGTTTTCACCAATAGTCATCGATTAGTGACCTAATCACAACAATTTGTGAAGAATAACTATATTGTCATCTCAGGCCTATTTCACAAAGAAGTTAGTAATTACACATGTTTGCGATTACAAACGCAAGAAAATATTGCAAACCTCACAAAAAGCTATTTCACAAACATTCGCCACCTCTGAATTACCGATTGTAAAGAAAATTGTAAACACAAATGTTAGTACAGCAGAAAGCTTGAAATCAAGAATGTTTGTATTAAAACTTGATGCTAATGACAAATAATTTGATTGTTAACAAATTAATTTAAAAAATATTTACATTGTGGCTTATTTTTTTATTCAATATAAAATTAGTTATAGGGAGAATAATCTTTTAATTAACATTTCATCGGAATGCAAACTCTGATCGTAAAAATACATCTTGGTAAGCAGTTAGAATAAACAGAATTTGACCATTCACCAGGTGGCGGAGCATAACAGAACTACTCTTAAAAGAAAGATCGTTGAATTTCTCGACCATTTTTTCACCTAACCTAGCCGATTTCTTACTTCGTAAAGGGTGAAGGTTCACTGTACATTGCACAAGACATCGTTGACCGCTGCAATTCTATCGCCATGCGGTTTCTCCGCGCGGAGGCGCCCCTCACAGCGCAATCGGTAAGGTGCATGCACTGTGACTGGACTTCAAAGCTGGAGATCCCTGTTCGAATCTCTCGGAAAAATAAATTGTTTTGGGCAGCTATACCTATGCATAACTAAACCATTACCCTAACAACCTCGGCAACGTAACAACCTCACCAAGAAAATAACCTGAGCAGTCAAACAATGTCAACTGTCAATGCAGTTTCTGAAATTCAGAACCCCTGACCCACTGGAATTACAAGTTTGTAATTGCAAACATTTCCTCACTTCCGTCAACCTTTGAGAAATAGAACGTGTGCAATTGCAAACATTTTTACAAACAATATCTTTGTAAAGTAGTTTGTAAATAGTAAATTGAGATTTACTGCCCTGGGGTTTTGTGAAATCCAAACTACAAACATGTGTAAAAATTATTTGTAACTACAAAGAAAGTCTTTGTAATTACAAACTTTTTTGCTTTGTGAAATAGGCTACTGATCACTTTTTCATTGAAACTTGTCACAAAATCACATCGTTTTGGCGAAAACTGTCACCTTCGCACGTGGGTGAGTGCGTAAGATGATGCACCTCTGGGCTCTTTGTTTTGCTCCTTACGAACTGAACTTGCAAACATAATGTGACTTCCATTAACAGTTGTAGCTCCCGTTCGCTTGCAATTGATTTCGTCCTACAAAGTTTGGCTGAATGTTTTTCGTCCGGAGCAGAGGTGAGGCATTGTAGTTCTCTCCCGACCGTCACTAGGGCTGACTTCCTTTTCTCCGAACATGTCAATACAAGTACTATCAATAGCATTTTCTATCAGTGAGACCAGCCTAAGATTAAATATTTACTTCACAACTCCACTCATGCCTCTCGATAACTGAGATTGAATCTGAAGAGCTGACTCAGCCGGTTCCCGATGTGTAGTGGTCTCTATTCGACTGTCACTATCGGAATACGAATGCTGCTTGTGATGTTTGCTGAAATGCTATGCCCCTGCAAATAGTGTACTTCCAACTGAATTAGTTTTGTGACTCTATCATACATACACAAATGGTAAAAAATATTCAGCGGTATTGTCAAATAACGTTTTTCCGATCATATCTGTAGCCTATTTCACAAAGCAAAAAAGTTTGTAATTACAAAGAATTTCTTTGTAATTACAAATAATTTTTACACATGTTTGTAGTTTGGATTTCACAAAACCCCAGGGCAGTAAATCTCAATTTACTATTTACAAACTACTTTACAAAGATATTGTTTGTAAAAATGTTTGCAATTGCACATGTTCTATTTCTCAAAGGTTGACGGAAGTGAGGAAATGTTTGCAATTACAAACTTGTAATTCCAGTGGGTCATGGGTTCTGAATTTCAGAAACTGCATTGGCAGTTGACATTGTTTGACTGTTCAGGTTATTTTCTTGGTGAGGTTGTTACGTTGCCGAGGTTGTTAGGGTAATGGTTTAGTTATGCATAGGTATAGCTGCCCAAAAAAAGTTATTTCCCGAGAGATTCGAACAGGGATCTCCAGCTTTGAAGTCCCAGTGCACCTTACCGATTGCGCTGTGAGGGGCGCCTCCGCGCGGAGAACCCGCATGGCGATAGAATTGCAGCGGTCAAGAATGTCTTGTGCAATGTGCAGTGAACCTTCACCCTTTACGACGTAGGAAATCGGCTAGGTTAGGTGAACAAATGGTCGAGAAGTTCAACGATCTTTCTTTTAAGAGTAGTTCTGTTGTTGTGCTCCGCCACCTGGTGAATGGTCAAATTCTGTTTACTCTAACTGCTTACCAATATGTATTTTTACGATCAGAGTTTGCATTCCGAAGAAATGTTAATTAAAAGATTATTCTCCCTATAATTCATTTTATATTGAATAAAAAAATAAACCCCAATGTAAATATTTGTTAAATTAATTTGTTAACAATCAAATTATTTGTCATTAGCATCCAGTTTAATACAAACGTTCTTGATTTCAAGCTTTCTGCTGTAATAACATTTGTGCTTACAATTTTCTTTACAATCGGTAATTCAGAGGTGGCGAATGTTTGTGAAATGTCTTTTTGTGAGGTTTGCAATATTTTATTGCGTTTGTAATCGCAAACATGTGTAATTACTAACTTCTTTGTGAAATAGGCCTCAGTTCGTGAATTGTCACAATTCAGTTATTCGAACCGCTGTCCTGATTGGACAGAGCCTTGATCTACTGCTTGCAAATGTAGATTATTTGTATGAATATGTGTTGCATGAAATGCCTGCCCATATGGCTACCATCAGTGGTATGATGGGAGCGCCCGGGCTATCACCGTCTGGTTCTATTCAATCAGTATCCCGAGCGGGGTCGATGGGCGGGCCAGGGCAGCCGATCCTGGGGGAATCAGGGCCAATCGGTCTTCGTGCAGCCGGCCTCATCGGAATGGGCCGAGTCTGGGTAATCAGAGCTGCAGGAATGCTGGGGTTGTAGGTCACTTAGGCACTTAGGCAGGGAGTCTTTCCATTATCTTGGAAAGAAGCCAACATCATTCCTATTTTAAAGAAAAAAGACTAAAACTCTGATCCAGTCAATTACAGGCAAATTAGTCTGCTACCATGCGATTTCAAAATCCTCGAAAAAATCGTCTTCAAAGGTATCTACCAACACCTCATCGATAATGACTTACTTTCAGAAAAGCAGAGTGGATACCGGCCGGGCACAGCACACAAATTCAGCTAATCTATCTCATCAACAATATTTATGCTGCACTGGACCGGGGCAATGACTTTACTGCCATTTACTTAGACATAAACAAATATTTTGATAAGATTTGGCACCAAGGACTAATATTCAAGTGTGATAAATACTGCGGCCTGTCGGGAACCCTTCTAAACTGGTTAACATCGTATCTTTCAAACCGTAAGCAGATAGTCAAGGTGGGAAACAGTCAAAGCACCCCTAGGACCATTAATGCCGGATGCCCGCAGGGGTCGCTCCTAGGACCTCTTCTCGCGCTCATCTATCTTAACGACCTAGCTGACAAAACTGACAATGACATATTGTTCTTTGCAGACACCACACTATACACGTCCCATTCACATGACCCGACATCCGCGCAACTATCACTCCAATCAGACCTACGCAACATACAACAGTTCGGCAACGATTGGCTGGTTAAATTCAATGGCACTAAAACAATACAACAGACATTCACCAATAAGAACATACACAATCCACCAGCGCTTGTATTTGACGGCCAGCAAATCCTGTGCGTAACTAGCCACAAACACTTAGGCCTGACTATATCAGCCGATTTGCACTTTACCAATACGTAAACGATCTTATCTTTAAAATCAACAGAGCTCTTGGTCCTCTCTACCCACTGTCACGAATACTACCTGCAGACACATTCTCAACAACATCTACACAATGTACATTCCTCCTTTATTTGACTACTGTGACGTAGTTTATGACGGACTTCTGACAACCAGCGACTCACTTAGATTAGAAAAACTGCATAGGAGAGCAGCCAGAATGATCACCGGAGCACTCTACAGAACCCACACCCAGACACTCTTCATTGACTTAGGATGGACCACACTAAAAACACAAAGAAAAATGCACAAACTGACGACATTTCATTCACTTACCAACAACCAACACCAACTCCCAACCAACATTACTGCCCTCCTACCTGACATACGAGCTCACACAACAGGACGTCCATTACGCAACGCAATGACACTCACACTGCCTCCAAACAGAACCACATCATACCAAAACTCCTTCATCCCATCAACCGTGAGGAGATGGAACCAACTCCCACTCGAAGTGACATCCCTCCAGTCTCTTCGTTCCTTCAAACGATTAATGCGCCGGCGCTGTGGTGCAGCTGTGCCTGCAGTGTACCACAACGTTGGACTCAAACTTGGAAATGTCCTGCATGCCAGGCTGAGGATGAGGATGTCAAACCTCAACGCACATATGTTCCAAATTCAAAATCAAACTACAACCAGTCCCTCTTGCTTGTGTGGTTACCCATACGAAGACCAAAAACATTTTGTCCTCAACTGTCCCCTCTATCGTCAGTCCAGAATTATAATGCTTCGCGAAACTTCACTTAGCATCCCAAACTTTTGCGATCTCAGCCAAGACCAGCAACTCAGTATTCTCCCAAGTGGTTGTAATTTGGACCAGCATTCCGGGCAGCGGATAGCAAATATTTCCCAAAAATTCATTCTCCAGACCAGGCGATTTGTTTAAGGATCCCCGGCGGGCGCGAGCAGCTGACGGTTGGCGGACGTGACTCCTTCGGGCCGGGCGTGCGCCGCCGCTCGCGCAGTGAGGAGGGGATGGCGTCTCTGACCGCTGCGTGGGGGATCGGCGCAGGCGCGGCGGCGGACGTGCGGCCCGCACGAACTGACGGGTGGGCGGGGTGTCACGGGTCTCCTGGTGGCGGTCATGACTGTTGTTTTTTTCGTGTTTGTTGAAGAGGCGCCTAGAATTAAGCGTTTTGCTTTTGTGCCAATTCAACCATAACATCATGTCATACATCATGTCCATTATCGAAATAAACAAACAAACAAACAAAGTCCAGCTGTCCTGGAAATCAGAGCTGCAGTAAGGACGGACTTTTGGCCATCAGAGCTACGGAACAGCTGTGCCTTTGGACAGCATTGGTGGGTGAAGTAGATGAGCCACTATGTCTGATACCTTAAGTCGTGAAAATTATACGATTCGATCACGATTGTATCGCTCCAACGCAGAATGATTCAAATGATTTCATGCAGCTCTATCTGAGAACCAGTAGACAACAAATCCAGCGCGGAAAAGAATGACTCCCTTCATATAATCTCTCCGTTATTCGATTTGGAACCATAACATCTGAAAAACTATCTTCCAGCGTCGTCTCGCGCTGTCTGGGATTTCGGTTCGTTTCGGTACGATAAGGAGCGGCCGAGTGGCTCGAGAGGACCCGTTCGGGGTGGTGAGAGCCATTCAGTGGTGCTGGCGGCGCCGGGCGCCCCCTCAGCCACCTCTATCGCGAATGAGCCGCCGCCGCGCCGCGGCCAATGTGGCGCGGTCGCCAACTTGTGCTGAGTTAGCACCGGATAGCGGACGGCTGAAATTGAAAGCGGACCCAGTTGGTGGAGGATGGATTGCTGTCGCCGCCGCCGGCATCCGTCGCCTGATGGTGTCGTTCGAGGGTGCTGTGGTCGGGTGCGATGTGACGGGTGACGTCATCATGTGGGAATACTCCCGGCATACTCCGCGGCGTCAGATACAAGTAGCGCTTGTGGGGCGTGTGTCATGGTCGTAGTTATGACTGCTTAGTGTTTACGCAGGTTGAGAACACACGTCCGGTTCCGGAAGGCTCACACCTGCGTGTTTTGTCCGTAGTCTAGCTTGCTGAACGTATGGCGTGCATTTCAAAAGTGTATCTCTCTCCATTATAGTACAAACGCGACCTAACGCGAGGCATCACATCATCCCATCACAAGGGCAGCCGATTCAAATGTCTCATGCAGCGCACATTCTGCTGCCTGACAGACGCAGCTGTTTTACTCGAGCCCTTTGACAGCTCGGTCTGGCTGTTGATGTTGGACTGGAGCTCTGTAACACCCCTGTGCTCGCTCATTGATGTTATACTGAACTCTGCGTCGACAGTGGCCACAAAGCCGTGATGACTGTCATCAAACTCTGAGTTCCCGAGACAAGCGATGAAAGACCCGTCTGCCGCTGCTCAGAGCCGTAACACGAGAGATGGCGCTCGGAAGCCTTTGCCAGCTGTACTGTATTACATTGAGTGTACTGCTATCAGTTGAGTGTGGAGACTGCAGAGTGCAGCACTTTCAGTAGAATGTTTGAAGGCGAGGGTGGCTATAAAGGGACGGTGTTCACTGTGGGGTTCCTTTGTAGGCTATCACTCTGATTTGGGCGTAGAAAGCTGAGGCACGGGGAAGCGTAGTGTCATGTATTTTTATTTTAAATCAGGGGAGTTCCACAAATACTATTTGACTCTGACTCTATTTTGAGTCTCACAAATCAAATTTGCAACTTTCTTTAGTTTATCGGATTTTTTTTATCTCCAAGGAAAATTAAATTCACACCCACTATTTTTACTTCTGTCTGCAACCTTTCCCTGCGTAGGTATATGGCGAACTTTTTTTAGTGGGCGATTGGCAAGTCTGCGGGGCCTCGGCTAAGGAATTTTCACCGGGGGGCCAGTTCGAGAAAATGTTGCTAAGGCATATGGTTAAGCGTACTTATACTGACACAATACTTTAAGTGTGATAATGACTAACATACATAAGTGCAAACTAGAAATGAAATAGTATAGTAATAAAATAATGAAGCTGAATACAAATTTGAAATATAAACATGCACATCGACGAAGTTTCACACAAGCCGTGTCGATTTTTGAAAACGATTGGGAGGGGGGGGGGGCGAACAGGAACGGATCGAAGGGGTCCATCGGCGCCATACTCTACCAAAACGACTGAAATTTGCCGAAAATTAGCACATTTCTTGATTTTATAGGAAGCAGTTTATACAAGGAAGAGTTTGTTTTAACCCTCGCCCTACGGGAGCTTTTTCACCTTCGCTCTACGGGGGTCCTAAAAAGACCCCCTGTTAACTTCCAAACCAAGTAACATAGAGAAACGCGGTAGGAACCAACATGTTGCCTGTCATGTTTGGAATCTAACCGTATGCAATTTTTAGGTTTCGGGTCAACGAGTGACCTTCCAGGTCAAGTGAATGACCTCGATCGACCACGTCCAGAACAGCGATTTTGCTGTCAGAAAACCACAAAATGAGAAATTGATAAATGTAAATAAAAAGGCATGTTCCTCGACCAGTTTTGTCTCAGAAATACAGAAAAGGTAATTATTGATTCGTATCTGGTCAAAAAAAGTCCAAAAAGTTATTAAAAAATGACGTCATGAATTTCTTACATTTAGGGAGCCATCACTCAGTCAAAAATAGAGATATTTCTTTTAAATTTGGTTTAAGTATTTTCCATACTCAGTTCTCTGACATATATTCCGTTTTTAACATCTTTTAAATTTTTTATTTTGTGGTGATTTTCCCCCCAAAAAAAACAGTTTTTGTTCATTTTGGGGGTCAAAAACCCAAAATTTTGCAAATCCGAGATTGCCATTTTAAAGAAAATGACATTTGATATCTTTGCTTAATTGCGTTTGCAATTTGCTTCAAAACTCTATTTTCTACGATTTTTCAAACATTTATCGTTTTTCCACCAACATGACGTCATCAAAACATCATTATTCCAAAATTTCTCAACCAATTTCAATAGAGAAAATACAGCATAGGTATAATTTTTGTATACTTAGCTACTGAAAATTTCAGCAAGATGCCCCGCATGTCTAAAAAGTTATGCAAGAAAGACCTCAGGGGGTCGTTTTAGGACCCCCGCAGGGCGAGGGTTAAAGCAGTTCTTAACCCGCGCCCTTCCGGTGCTCGGCGCCACGTTAGTCGTGCCAGGGGAGACTTCTGAACGCCCCCTCGAACTCGACGGATTAGGCATAATAAAACAAATGCCGTTAGATAGCTCGTCTAGATTCAAGTTGAAAATATTCATATGATCTTTTGTTTAGGTCAAAATTGAGATCACCACCAGGCACCAGATGTCATCAAACGACAACATTGTTTTGTAAATAAATTTGCTCCAGAAACCCCCAAATATTTCAGGTACCTACTGCGATAGCTAGGAAGAGGAACAAACTGAAAAGCAAAGGAAAGGTCTTAAATTTGTAATTGCTTGGGTGTACTCCATTTTTAGATCAGGTCGATAGTATAGGTTCCAGAGGTCACCACAGGTCACACTGTTTTTGTCAAAAAAAAGTACATAACTTCTTCTCTCATAAATATATAGGCAAACGATAGAAAGGTATTCTGCCGTTATCCTGTTCTTCTCGTCATGCACTTCGAACCATGTCCATAATGATCGGGTTAGGTCAAATACAAATTTTGACCTCAGGTCAAGATCATCCCAGGTTATGGGGTAACCCATGTAGGTCATGTTGCACATTTACGTTAGTGTCTCGACGAGATAAACAGTGGTATCGGTCTCATGTCTCTATCTTCATTTCTTCAATAGTTATTGGCAGGAAGTGGTGGTGACCTCAAATGACCCCAGCTGACCAGCTGACCATGTGGCGATCACTGAGTAAAATTGTGCTTGGGTCATCAAGAATGAGCTAAAATAACATGTTATTGAAACAATTGGTCTGATTAAATGTGTGTTCTCCTGATAGTATGTATTAACGTAAACAGACCGTTCCACACGACAGGGTTATTCTTCGGTCTTCCATACATGAGCATAAAAATGAGTGAGCTAAAACAGTAAAAAGTGAGCTAAAACAGTTTGCCCTGTTTTGCCGACATCGTACAATTATTGAGCAAGTGTAAAATCTAATGGGCGACACTGCATTCAGAACACACTGAGATTAAATATGCGCATTGTATGAATGGCTAGCCCTATACAAGAATGTGCGCTTTCCGTGATTGTTTCTAGGTCGAGACAATGTTTCGATTGTCGGGTATCACGCTCCAGTATTTCGTAGTTGAACTGGATGCGCGACGCCAACGACGAAGGTTTCGCTCTAGTTATAACCTTATGCAACATGCACAAGTCAGAGTATTTTACGAAATCTAACGCATTTAGCCAACCTAATTCACGCAATACATCAGAGATGTGGTCGTATTTCCTGCGTCCTGATATGACTCGTGCGGCAAAATTTAAGATTTTTTGGATGTTCTTAAGAGACGTCACACTGGCACTGCCATACACTTGTACACAGTATCTCACATGTGATAGCACCAGACAATCGACAATGCGCGGCAACACTTCAGCGGGCAAGGAATGCTTTACATGGCTTAATCCGATCAAAATTCCAAAGCAGCGATCAGTGATGTTTTTTATATGATATTCCCATGACAATGTTTCATCCATCACCACTCCTAAATTTTTGACTTTGTTGGAACATTGAATTTGCTCTCCCATAAAATAAAATAATGGGGGCTGCGCAATACGCTTTAACTGCCTCCTGTCTCCACACAAAATAAATTCAGTTTTTGCCGCATTAACCTTCATGCCATGTTGTTGGAACCACGTTGACATCGTTACTAGCAACTCTTCCATGCTCCTTTGTAGTTCCCCAATTTGATCTCGAGGGCCTGTGACAGCGAGCTGTGTGTCATCGGCATAACGCACTGATGTGACCTTGAAGCCATTGATTTTAGCTGGAATGTGGCATGCGAGATCGTTGCTAGCAATGTTGTACAGTAATGGGCCGAGACAAGTACCCTGGAAAGTCCCAATTGTGATAGGAAGTGGCTTTGAAAAACTTTCCCCTACTTTAACCCGTTGTACGTGTCCGTGTAGGTAGCTTTTAAACCAGCCTGATGAAATTTGCAACAATTCTAATTTATTAATGAGCGTTTTGTGATCAATAACATCGAAGCAGCGACTCAAATCAATGAGAACCAATATGGAAATTTGGGATCGATCCATGCCCCTGAGAATTTCGTCAGTCATTGTCAATAGGGCGGTACATGTCGAATGTTGCGGCAAGAAACCATGTTGATCTTCGCTCAATAGATTTTGGCTCTGGAGGTAGCTTGTCAACTGTTTTTGTACTAACTTTTCTACTACTTTGCATATACCAGGAACTTTCGTGATAGGTCTAAAATTTGATGCTTTTGATGGATCGTCTCTTTTAAATAGAGGAATGACGGTCGCCCTTTTCCAGGCAGAGGGCACGGTTTCAGAGACAAAGCTAGTGTTAATGATACGTAAAAGGTAGCGTCCAATTGCATCAAATGTCAGTTTTAAAATTTGGATTGGGACGTCGCCTTCTATTGAAGAGTCTTTGTTGGGTAGTGAAAATAAAGCACACCTTAGTTCAGTCAACGTGACTGGTGTGAGCCTCATTGACCCAGCGTTGACCCTAGGTAGTCGAGTAAAAAGCTTCTCTCGGCCCGAACGGTCGAAGTCGGCAACCACCTCGTCTCTAGTGTGTGTACCTACTGCTGTAAAGTAATCGTTCAGGTCATCTGGTGTTAAATTTTGCGGTTGCTTTGTGTATCCACGTTTAGGTGCAATTACATATTTTAATTTCTGAAACAATGACGAGGATGTTGAGTTGTGGACGCGGTTTGCTATATCTGCCCGACAGTCTTTGCGAATCGCCCGTTTAGTTAATGTGTTGATTTCCTGATACGCTGGATCGTTTGTTTCTTTATATCGTTTGCGCTGCTTCATCAGATTGAGGGTTTCATTCGAAACCGGTGGGGGACGGGGGTTGTGAACTCTAAATTTTCTGATAGGAGCATGGAAGTCTAACATTTCGTTAAGCGTATTTGAAAAAGCCTCCCACTGCTGTTGACATGTTTCATTTTGTTTTACAACAGAGTGCCATCCAATGTTCCTTACATCAGTCAAAAACGCACCATTATCGAATGTTCGCCATCTCCGGCCCGTCCTGTACTGCGCCCTTTGTCTGGCTCGGGGCACCGTTACTCCCACACATACGCGACGGTGGTGACTCGCGTAATCACATTTTTGGACAGAACACATTGTTAGTGATTGGTCGTTACACAACGAATCAGACATCAGCACAACATCAAGTAATGAGCGCGTACGGTCACGATAAAAGGTAGGTTCGCGTACTACACAGTTCAGCCCGTACCTTTCTAATTCCCGAAGCCTTTCATTTGCTGCTGGATTTGTTTGAGGGTCTGAATTCAGATCACCCGCTAAAATGATACGGTGAGATGAAGAGGCCGTAATTATTTGTTGGATTTGTTCCTCTAAATCGTTGAAATCCGCTTGAATTTGAGCGTGGTTTGATGAAGGTGGTCGATAGACACAAGCCAAAGTGGCTGCTTTCTTTTTGTCAATTTTCACCTTGACCCAGAGCGCCTCTACATGAGAGTCTGGTCCAGTCGTTTTCACTTTAATTATATTGGCGGATAAATGTTCCTTCACAAATATTGCGACCCCTCCTCCAGATTTTTTACGTCCTGTTTTTCTGTCCAGCCGAAAAAGGCGATACCCTGGAATTGTAATAAATCGGTCTGGCGTCGTTGACTTCAGATTGGTCTCAGTGAAACATAGCATTTCTGGAGACCGAAGGGAAACATCAGTGCGAATGTCCGGTAATTTTGGAAGAAGGGACTGAACATTTAACAGCTCCAGTGACAGTTTTAGCGGAAAGCATTTGTTTGATAGCGGAAGCATTTGTAAATTTTCCCGTTATCTTATATTGGGAAAGTCCTGAGATCGAACTGGTGGAACCTACATGGTGTGCCATACCCGGCACTAGCATTCGAGGTTTAGTTCAATCAGTTGCCAATAGGTGGAAGCACCGTCGCAGTGTTTCACGGAAATAAAACCGACGAAGTATTAACTATTTGGTTTTCAACTTAGGTAAATGATGTTAAATTTGATGATATGTTCCTTACTCATCGCGTTCGAGAGTTATTCGTCCTTAGTTGACAAAACTATTGTTTACGCTAATACCAGTAAAAAGACTTAAAGGGAGTGTGCCTACTCACATCGCTTAGTTGGGGTTATTGACACTGGTCTATAGAACACAATTTTCTGAATTGAACCAATACTTCATTTCTCCAGATTCACCCTAGTTGCTGAGATATTCAAAGACTCCAGGAATTCGCTTGGGAGCAAAAAGTTATCGGGTAGACTCCAGAGGGCTTCCGCTACTAGAAGCACTGCAACTATCGATTAAACTGCTAGCATATTGTTAGCGCCGGCCAATAGCAATTCAACAAAACAGCTCGTGCACGCTGATAGCAGCAGCCGAACAGAAACTGGACGGCCATCATGTTTTTCGATGATGGCCATTTCGATGATGGCCGATGGCCATTTTTTGAAGAAGATATCAATTTAGAGCTACGAAACTTGCACATAATAAAGTTCACAGTGGCAAGAACGTGCTGTGCAAGACTCGGCTTTCTATCTTGCATGATGTGACCGTAATTGTATTGTCTTATGTGCGCCGTTTTGCATAACATCACCATAGTGGCGATCGTTTTATAGATATCGAAACAAATATAAACAAAAAACAATATAAGCGAAAATTCAACTGAAGGGGCTCCAGATGTGAATTTCATCATACACAACAATCAAACCAACAGCTACTTACCGTATGAAAAATATTTTTGACATTCCAAAACAGTAGGCACACTCCCTTTAATCGGCGGTAACCGAGCGGTATCTGTTGCTGATTCAAGTGGGTATGTATTCATTAAAAAAATCAGTTGTATTAAATTGTTCATGATTTCCTATCTCGAATCCGCCAAAAGGGAGTACGTCCTGAGCGCTGCATGCTTCAGCGTATACAAAACGAATGCTTAGATTAATAATGCCATTTGTGATCAATAGTTATTTTTGTTCATTTCGTCGTTTGCGTGTGCCACACGCTGTGGTACCACCCCTATCGGAACGCACCATACCAAAATCAAGATTGATTTGATGGTCGTATCCAATGGTGAAAACCCGATCTCAATCGGAGCAGTGGTTGCAAAGTTATTAGCTTCCGAAAAGCGTCTGTACGGCCGTGTCGGGCCGGTTCGGTCCGGTTCGGTCCGGTTCGGGCCGGTTCGGGCCGGTTCGGGCCGGTTCGGGCCGGTTCGGGCCGGTTCGGGCCGGTTCGGGCTGGTTTGGGCCGGTTCGGGCCGTGTCGGGCCGGTTCGGGCCGGGTCAAATGTAAATTTGTCTAGTAAGATGACGAGAAACCTCACGAGCGCTTCGCGCCCGCTCGGTAATAATAACCAGCTAACATCTACGTTCAGTTGTAAGCGAAGCGTTATAGTAACCTTGAGCGAAGCATTGCATGCAATCAGCCTGACAAAGCGACCACGGTATCGAAGGTGGAGGGCTCAAATTTAGTTGGTATGGTAATAGAAGTCATACATGCAGCAGCTTAGTGATTTATCGCTAAGGCAGCTGATCACGGGGCCGACTCGTCCTGGGCCGAGCCCATCACTGATCGACCACCTGACAACAAATCGACCAGACCTGACATCAGCCGCCCGAGTGACGCCGTGCAACATCAGCGACCACGATCTCATCACTGTGGCCATCACCGATGTCAAGACACGTTGCGGTCCCGACATCTTCACTGTGCGAACGTCAACAAGGACGCCCTCTGCCTAGACTTCCTCCATGCCGACTGGACACAGGTCTACGAAGCTGACTCCATCAGCGACATGTGGAACAGCTTCCTCACAGTATGGGATCCCATCATCAACCAACACATGCCAATGCGGACCATCAAAGTGAAGCACATACCGTGTCCATGGCTTGATGACGACACAGTGCGAAAGGTCATGGCAGCTCGTGACCATGCACGCGCCGACAGGGACCTCATCCCGTGCGACGCCACCGAGAGCGAGTTTCGGGAAAGCCGGAACACCGTGAAGATGGTCATCAACCGCGCGAGCGCTGCCTTCTACTCTTCTTTCAAGCACTCCCGTCCGAAGATCTGGAAGAACATCAGGCAGTTCCTGGTCTCATCTCGGAAGGCTCAGCCGAGGACAACCAGTGCAGTGCCGGCGGATCCTGAGTGGCCAGACCGACTGAATCACTTCTTCACGTCAGTCGGCTCTGGCGTCGCGCACGCACTAGCGGAGAGCGACGCTGGCGAACCGCTGCCGCCCCGGCCGCCCCGCGTGTGTGCCGGGTCGTTCTCGCTGCGTACCGCCACCCTACCGGAACTCTCGGCAGCGCTAATGCACATGGGTACGTCCCGCGCCTGTGGTCCTGACGGCATCACCGTTCAGATGTTACGAAGTACATTTCCAGTGGTGGGTCCGCATTTGCTGAGGCTTGTTAACTATTGCATCACTAATTGTGTATTGCCCGAGCAGTGGAAGGCTGCTACTATTACCGCTCTCCACAAAAAGGGGACACTGCTGACCCCAATAACTACCGTCCGATATCAGTCCTCCCTGTCGTGGCGAAACTATGCGAGCGTGTGGTCTGTACCCAGCTTATGTCGTACCTCACATCCCACCATGTACTATGCCCGCAGCAATACGGTTTCAGGCCGGGCCTGTCCACGGAGGCGGCCCTGCTCGATGCTGTCATTTTCGCAACAGACAACATCGACAGACGCATGATAACATCACTCGTCACAGCTGACACGTCTAAGGCCTTTGACAGCGTCGAGCACGGCCGTCTCCTGGACAAGATGGAATGGTATGGTGTCCAACGCGAGTGGTTCTCGCCCTGGCTGTGGTGTCGTACCCAGACCGTGCGGGGTGGATCGTGCGCACTGGACGTGACTCACGGGGTGGTCCAGGGATTCATCTTAGGACCTGTGCTCTTCCTCATTTTCACCAACGATCTGCCACAGCACCTCCCACACGGAAGGATCGTGATGTACGTTGACGACACTCAGTTCCTTGATGCTGACTTTCCATCAAACTTGCAGGCCCTAAAAACTCGTATTGAGAGCTCTATCCTTATAGCTATGAAGTGGTTCACACAGAACCGTCCAAAAATCAATCCGGATAAAACGGAGATGATCATCCTCAGATCTCGCCGTCAAAACGTCTATGCCGACTTCTCTATTTATTTCGGTAATGACGAAATTTCTCCCTCACAAAGCGGCAAGGTGCTGGGTGTTGTCATCGACCCACACCTGTCATGGAACCGCCACGTCTCGTCGGTCGTACAGCGTTGCTATTGTGTGCTGGTAGGTCTCGCGCGAATCCGTCATAAGCTGCTAAAATGCGTCAGACGTCTGCTGGTCGAGGCTCTCGTCTTTCCTCACATCCGTTATTGCATAACGGTGTGGGTAAACTGTACCGCGGCACAGAGGCAGCGCGTGCAAAAGGCGATCAACGTCGGTGTCCGCATTGTGTCTGGCCTCGGCCGGCGCGATCATGTCACCCCGTCATTACGGGAGCTCGGGTGGCCTAATGTTGATGACATGATCAACGAACGTGACATTGCCGCTGTGCGCCACCTCATCACTGCCCCCAGCGCCTCAGAACCGCTGCGCGGTCGGGTGGTAAGGCGTGCCGTGTCCGCCCGCCACACGCGCGCCGGTGAAGGCGGCCAGCTGGAGCTGCCCCGCGTGTGGACGGAATTCGCAAAGCGCAGCTTCATGTACCGAGCCGCGAGTGCCTGGAACGCCCTAACACCAGAGGCTAGGCGATAGCCCATCTGCATGCTGCATCTATATACCGGGATATGGTTGCGATACATGTCAGCAGCCGGAGTCGGTCTGTGTTGCCACTCTTTTGCCGCTGTGTTCTTTCATCTGTATTTTTATCATCATCTGATGCTGTATTTTGTACTTCTATCTTGGTGTACTTCATTTGTGTGATGACGTGGATACCATACAATCCATACTATGAAGGGTCCTAATACATATATCTGTATCTGTATCTGTATCTGTATCTGTAAGTGTCTTCTCTAGGGAGGCAAATAACATTTTTGATATCATCCTTATTTTTTTTAGATATGTTTGGTATTGCGCCGCCGTTCACCCTAAATCAGGGGATTTCCCGAGATTTAATATTGGAAATAAACCAATAACTTTATCTTAAAATGTCTCAAGCTGCGTCGGCAGTCGTGTCAGGTCTTTGACAATAGTGTAGAATGCTAGCACATGGTATAATCTACCAGGATCCAGAGAAGATATTTGTTACTCCTTACTGGCGCTCCGTCGCCCGGCGCTAGTTCCGCGTATGGTACACCATGAAATTCACTGATATGAAAAATCGGAGCTAGCAGAACTGTGAGTACTTATGGCCTGATTAAATCCTGTGTCACATAACCCAGTCAAACACTGGCTGTGGCTCAACCGCATCCTTCTTTGGAGGTGGGATCACTTGACGTGACCTTGTGACCTCACCTGAGATGACCCGAGGTCAAACATTTCTAAAGGTGAGCAATTCATGCCGAAGCAGGTGTGCCAGAAACGGTGGTGCTGCACGCCGCCATCGTCGTGATATTCCCGAGATAAAAAATCGGGGGCTTCCAAGTCACTCCCAACCCAACCCCCCCGAACGCCTCGCCCCGGCACGACGCGAGTTAATGCAAAAAGAAACAAAGTCAGACGAGTTTTGAGACAGTCCTTCAAACCGACGTTTTTGGACGTTCTGGATGCGCCAGTGGGGCCAAGGGCTCAATTTGAGACACATCCCTTACCCTTACACCGTAAAACACAAACATTAGTAGTTTATTCTGTGAGGCGTTTCATTTTCGACTAAAATACCATTTCCTTAGGCGAGGATAAAATAGTCGGAGCAATTAGAAACCCATCAAATTATTATTTTAATCAGTGCAGATCCAATCCATGCAATCCACCAATATCGAACCGACGCGTCGAGGGGCGGGTATTGGTCCTCAAGATCTCCAAAGCTACTCTAGGTAGATGCGAACGGTGTTTTACTGGGTTTTTCAGTTGAAGGCATCCTCAGTGACGCGTGTATTTATTTTACAGACCGTACATTTGTATTTTTACCTACGAATTTTGCTCCCACTGCTGGGCCAAAATGTTGTCACTGGGGACAGCCAGCAGTCACTGCGGGGGTATTTGGCCCCCCCCCCCCCCCCCAGTTAACATGTTAGCCGAGGCCCTGCAAGTCTGCAGTTGGTAAGTGCACTATCGCGCGAAATTTACATATAGAAACGGTGCACAACTTGACAGTTAGAGGTGAAAAACCCACGCTGCACAATAATCATTTATGGATGAAAAACGACATTCATCACACTGATAAAAAACATGACTCTGTGCCACCTTGGAAGCTTTGTCAGCACGTTCAGAACTCTTCATTTATTCCATGTGCTCACATCAAAACGCTTGTAAGACGCTTCTAGTTAGTATGTAACCCCCGAGTTGTGTCTACATTTAGCATGGGCTTTAGAAGAATCATTTGGTGAGATTAGAGTTTTTGAGGAGGTCCTAATTTACTCCTTCAAGACTCTGTTCGTATGCTTCTTAATTACTATTCTAGTTACTCTTCTAGAAAACTCGATCCCAATAAAGTATCACCCCTAAACTCATCAGCAACTCTTCTGGCATTTTTTTTGCAGAGCACACAGCGACAGTTTTAGAAGCGTCAGTTGTCGATATATGGCAGTGCAGATTTTTTTTATAAAAAATATGTTTTTCCTTATTCTTTGCTGCGCGTTTACTCGGTAGCATTTTTATGATGTTGCGATTCAAGTGTCTCGCAACTCTTTCCACACATTCTTATGAGTCTTTTGTTTG
>JAXIVJ010008308.1:0-17500 GCA_036785665.1 Chirona hameri
CAAAACAAAGTACACTAGATAAAATGCGACCTGCTGACGACCCCATCCCACCCCTCCCCCTGCTGAGGAGCAAAATTGTATTATACTACTGACGTACCCTCCCCCCGTCCCTGAGAAAGATCCTGGCTTGCGTGCCTGAACCTGAGTTGAGCCCCCCCCCCAACTGATTTTGCGAAACTACACCCCTGGGTCGTACCACAGTCACAGTTTGTGAATGATCGGTTTTACACTTACAGGATTTCATAAGGTCGTATTTATCTAAAATGCATTTACTTGATTTATTTTTTATATCAGCGACCTAAGGTTGGGTTAATTTCGTGACCTCCCCAATATACAAAAAAAAGATTATACTACTGACGTACCCCCCTCCCCCCCCCGTCCCTGAGAAAGATCCTGGCTGCGTGCCTGAACCTGAGTTGAGACCCCCCCCAACTGATTTTGCGAAACTACACCCCTGGTCGTACCACAGTCACAGTTTTTGAATTATCGGTTTTACACATACAGGATTGCATAAGGTCATGTATATCTAAAATGCATTTACTTGGATTTTTTTCTATCAGCGACCTGAGGTTAGGTTAATTTCGAGACCTCCCCAATATTAGTCAATGGGAACATATTCAAATGCTTCCTATTCTCAAGGATACGCAAGATATCAATTTAATTCTTCTGGATCATGTTATTATAGGCTATTATTGATGACCTGGTGCCCTTTTGTTCAGTGACCCCTACAGGTCAGCTGAAGTCATCCGAGGTACCATCAGTCTCATGTCAATAACTATAGACATAATGATGATAGAGAAGTGAAACCGACGACCAGTTAATGGCTGTGTCGAGGCACGTCGTCCATATGCAACATGACCTACTTGGATCAAGACTGGAGCCTTGACCTGAGGTCAATCGTAAAGTTGACCTAGACCTGGTCAACACTAATATGAATCGAAGCGCCTTTGCGATACAATCACGATGACAGTCACAATTATTGCCTTGGTCTATCGGTAAAGCTATTCATGTCAACTGTTTTGTAAAAAATAGGCCTTTTTGACATCTGATGAGCTCTGGAGGCCTAAACGATTGACCTGAGCTAGCTATTTGAGGACAAATTGGATATTGCATTTGTCAAGATCTTCCCATTGTTTTTTGTTTTGTTTGTTCCTTGCCATCATAGTTCCTGTGATATCTGGGGGTTTCTGGAGCGAAGTCCTAAAACTTGAAAATTTGACCTTCGATGACCTCTGGTGCCTTCAATATTGACTTGAGGAAAACAAATCTCAAGTACTTCGAATAGCTGTCGTAGGTCGTAGCACTCTTTCTACTGCCGTTTTCTGCCCTTCTGCCCTTTTCGATTTAGAGGGGGGGGGGTCTAAACACCCCCCCCCCCCGCAACGGCGCGGTTACCCCCCCCCCCCCGGGCCCGCTGGGGGGCTCGGGATTCTACTGGGGGGGGACCCCCCCCCCCCCCATTAGCCGCTACGCCCCAATTGAGCTTCCGATTCAAAGACGGCGTGTTCTGTCCCCCCCCCCCCTAGTGCCCCCCCCACCTCATCACACCCGGTGCTGGACAGAGGAGCCGATGATACCCGGATCAATGACAAAGTACTCAACCTGTAAATGTGTATAAAGTAAATTTATGAGCAAGACGTCCGGAATGAGCATAGCAAAATCTTAATGGGTGCTAAATTCGTATCAGCGTCACAAATGTGCTAAAAACTGACAAATTCCAAAAAGGCCATGTCAGGTCTCTGAGGTCAGTGACATCGGTTGACCTGTAGAAGTGTATGACCCCAGTGGAACATATAATTATGTAAAATAGATTCCAAATTAGAAATCAGCGTCACAAAATGTCCTAGAAACCGCCAGAAGCTAAAAAAAAAAGTAATCTGAGGTGCCCTCTCAGTTGCCCTCTGAAAAGGCCAATCGAGGTGAAAATATCAGTGGAAACCCACAACTGTCACCTGGAAACACCTGTGCATATGCTCCTGACAACAAGCACTCGGAAACTGCACAAGCTACAACCCATGATGACTACGGGACGCCAGTTTGCGGCTGACATGACCTTGAGAAACAGGTCATAGGGTCACGGTCATGTGGGTTAGAAATTCAAAATTTTCAGAGTATGTGGATTTTTTCTTCAAAGTAGGGTACTGAAAGTTTCATCACATCGGGGTTGGAAATTACGCGAGTTACTCGATTAAAAAACGAGGGGGGGGCATCCACCCCCTACTCGGGCGAGGGGTTAAGGAATGATCGTTGACATTTTTCAAAACATTTTAACAAGTTTTGAAAAGTTTCGCACAATAATCCTTCGTGAAAATCGCTGGTAGCCGTTTTCAGAAGGATTTTTTGCGCTGAAGATTCTGAAAAGTTTCTGAAGCAGTTTGAGCAAGTTTTGGCATAGAAGTCTTAGTGGGACGATCCATTCCTTAGCTACCTTTTACATTGCGATTTTTGAGCTTGAAATGTCCCTTATAATTTGGTAATAGGTTAGCAAGAATATAATATTTTGGCAACATTGCGGTTGGTGGTAATTAGCAAGATAAGTATTGATAGGTCAGAACTTTTTCAACTACTTCAGAATGATTCAGAATGATTATGTGGCGTGTGACGCTATTGGCCGCAATAGACTCACCCATCCGGCGCAATCCGGCGGCCGGGTTGTGCGGCTTGGCTTTGTCCATGTGCGTGCGGCATGCGGGTCGGAAGCGGCGGCGAATCGATGCAGGCACATCACTGCACATGCACAGACAGACCTGGTGTCCATGACGCTGACAGATATAGTAACTAGTATGACGGTATGCTAAACTGAACGAATGAACTCTAGACGCATATGTTTTTTTAAACGGCCAATTTATGTATCATAAAGCTTGTGATGAGCTCAAACAGGTTTGCATGATGAGCACATGTTTCCATAACTATTGATAGTGATAATATCGCCTAAATCAGTAATTTACGTCTTGGATGTACAATATACCAAGACTTGTATATATCAAACTTTTAAGACTTTTCAGGAAATGTTCAGAATCTTTTTAGCGCAATAATCCTTCGTAAAAACGGTTCTTATGTAAAATCACATGATTTTATAATGTGGCCATTTACAATTCATATTTTGTCATGCCAGAATCGACTTCGATACACAAATCTTCGACGGTAAACAAATTGGAGATAGTTTTTTCTCTCTCTAATATTGTATTTATAGTTTTGTATTTGGAAAAATCATGGTGTTTTGGTAATAACTGTATGTACATGTAATTGTGCTAAAGAACACAATTCAATGCCACTATGCTTATCTCGTTGACTGATTTGAATGACATATTACATGAGCCATTAAGTCGCTCTGTGACCTCAAGGTCACGTAACCTGAGGTCACGGCCTACAGCTCACGTCAGATCGACCAATACATAACACCCTACTTCTCATTTCGATGAAACTACGTGTCAGGGGTATCTGGGCGTACACGCTGTGAAAGGTTCAGTTCCGTCCACCGAATGGGTTTTTGAGTTATAGCCTCAGGCTTTTTTTATGTCTAATTTCGGAGTAAAAAGCTCTCATTTTCAGCGGGCGATATCTCCCGAGCTGAATAATTCAAATTAATTAAACCTATATATCGTCCAGAAGTCGCCATTGACCACACATTAAGTTAATGCATTTAGTTGTTGAAAATTTGAATATATTTTTTGTTGGTTGAAATTTTGACATGACCAGGTCAGGTCACGTAATTTCGTAATGTTCTCAGTTAAATTCTGTGTTTTAGGTGGAATAGGAGGATGCAGGCCCTTCGAATTACATGACCGTATATCCCACTCATTGATCAATGATCACGTGATGACATAATTCAATATTTCGCCGATAGAGGCGTCTGTGGATCTCAAGACACCAATCACATTTTCGCATCCTTATTTTCAGACCGAGAATGCTATAAAAGTAGCTAAAAGTATCTTCTACAGATGCAAATGTGCAAATTTGACAAATAAAATAAAATTTTAAACAAATCATCTATTGCACAATAAAGCCAGGTCATTTGGGAAATCAACATCAGGTCACGTGACCTTGAGGTCATGGAGCGACGCTGCAGGTGTCGTGTTATGCATCATTTAATGCAACTCGACGAGGCAAATATATGCTGTTGAGTTAAGCTCTCTAGCACAAATAAGTGCAAAGTTATTACCAGACAGGGTGACCTTTATTTTACAAACAAAATGCAAATTAAATATTTTGGAGAAAAAATAATATCTCCAATCGAAAGCTTCGAAACCATCGAAAGCTACCATCGAAAGCTTATGCATCAATGTCGATTCTGGCAGGGGCAAAAAATCAGAATTTTAAATGGCCACATTATATAATCACGTGATCTGACCTGAGATTACATGTTAAAATTCCAAAATTATTCCAATTTGCAAAAAATTATTTTGATCATATAATCTATGGTTTCTGACAGATTATAATGCTAAATAGGTTTTTATGACTCCCATGATTTAAATGCGAGATATCGCCCGCTGGGAAATTAGAGCTTTGCGCGACATCGAAAAGATGCCTGAGGTTATAACTCGAAAACTATTCGACGGACGAGGCTGACAATTTCACAGCGTAAATCTACGGCCCAGATAACCCCCGACGCGTAGTTTATCGACATATGAGATGTAGGGTATTATGTCTTGGTTGATCCGTCATGGAATGCCCCATTTGCTGTTAGTGAGAAGCAAACAAGGCTGAAGCAAGTAAAGCCTAAGGACGAGACATATGCAATGCAAATCGAAGTCAAAGCAGAGTTCGACACGCGCTCATTGCAATGCGCTGTTGTTTCGAATTACGCCTTAAAGGGAATGTTTCACCTTTCTGAAAGTTGTCAAATATACGCTGGTTGTAGTCGAAAAAAAGAAGTAAGTGCTGCTGGAAAACGCTGGTGATATTTGTTTACTCCAAAAGTCACTTAACTTTATACAAATTAAGGTTTAAATTTGGGATGATGACGTCATTATTGAGCTAAAGACCGCGGCTGATTGGCTGACAAAGTGGGATTGGCTGAAAAAGTATCTTGTCAGCCAATCAGCGGGCGGCACTAACCTAGACCCCATTTTGCAAACTATAAATTGAATTGCTTAAAAACGGTTTAAATTTGGAGAAAATGACCTTAGGTATTTTCGACATTTCAATAACGGTCAAAGATAATGGCTATCTCAGTTGAAAACCAATACAAAGGTGAAACACTCCCTTTAACATAGTACTCTAAACCTGGCCTCGTCATTAAGCGAGGTAAGGGTCCATCAAACAGGTGAAGCCGATAGGCGATACTCCGGGTTTGCCGTGACTCCAGGTCAGGTCGGGTGGGACAGGTAATGTTGAACGATGGTTCGCCGATCGTCGCGCCACCGGCTCGGCCTTTGTTGCCGTCGGGTCGTCGGAACTGACGTCCAGTGGACGTCCGCGCCTGACGTCACGGGGCTTATCCCTGTCCGCCGGGCGGGATAAGGCATGACGTACGTGACGTGCGTGTGACAGCCGCCCACGCAGCCGGCCGGTGGCTCGGGGATATCCTAGTGGGGGGTGCGTCGCCGCTGCACCGCAATCGCACCCCGTCTTCGGTCCACATGGAGCTGAACACCCTGCTGGCTGCCCTGCTGCTGGTCACTGGCGCTCAGGCGCAGGGAGGCTTCGACTTCTTCGGTGCGCCAAACAGGGGCGGTAGCCTGCCAGTGATTCGCCAAGGCGGCTCCGGCAGGTCGGTGACCGGCACCTCCACCGGCTTCCTCGGGAGGAACTTCATCAACAACTTCGGTCAACGGCAATACACGATCCGCCTGGTCGGCGGCCGCAACTCACGGCAAGGTAACTGGAGCATCTGCGTCGTAGACGGCAGAGACAGCAGGAGTGGCACAAGGACGATGCTGAATAGGTGTGCGTTCAGCATCTCTGTCCGATATGAAGAGATCGATGCCGGCGAGCATTGGGGTTTAAGTGTGCTCCTTAAAAGATTAACCAGACACGCGTAATGATTATATATTTAATGAACAACATATGAATTATGAAAAATAAAAATGCAACATTGCACTCATTTGCTTAACGCTCGTTTGGAGGCAAACATATTATTACGGTCGGTTGCATATACATAGCGTATGGAAAAATCGCAGGTTATAAGATGGCCCATAATATATACACAAAATACTTTTGTCTGAACGTCGATAGCCTTCTAACTACTTGTATATCTAATGTTATAAACAAAAATGTCCCAACGTACTATGAGCCAGTAACCTCGCCTTCGGCCACGGGGACATCAGACCTCACAATAGACATCGGGGACATCAGACCTCACAATAGACATCGGGACATCAGACCTCACAATAGACATCGGGACATCAGACCTCACAATAGACATCGGGGACATCAGACCTCACAATAGACATCGGGGACATCAGACCTCACAATAGACATCGGGGACATCAGACCTCACAATAGACATCGGGGACATCAGACCTCACAATAGACATCGGGGACATCAGACCTCACAATAGACATAAGTATCTTATAATATCTTGGTTTGCTATGCGACACTTCAAGAGCAGCTTCGTTCGGCGAGTGTTGTACTGAATATTCCTTGCCTGCGCAGGTAACGTGGAGGTGCTGATCTACGACTGGAGGAACTTTTTTGGCCGGCTGGCGGTCCGTCTGTGACATCGGATGGACTCAGAAGCACGCTGCGGCCGTCTGCAAGCAGCTCGGCTTTCCCGGACCGGCAGTGGCCACCAGAAATGGCCGCTTCGGCTACCGGAGCAGTGAGTACTGCAGACTGCAGACGTAACGACCAGGGGAGCAGACCGAGCATCGCCGCTGTCACATAATATATATATATATTATATATATATATATATAATATATATATATATATATATATATATATATATATATATATATATATATATATATATATATATATATATATTAATATCTATCTCTCTCTCTCTCCTCTCTCTCTCTCTTCTCTCTCTCTCTCATCTCCTCTCTCTCTCCTCTCTCTCTCTCTCTCTCTTCTCTCTCTCATCTCTCTCTCTCTCTCTCTCTCTCTCTCTCATCTCTCTCTCCTCTCTCTCTCTCTCTCATCTCTCTCTCTCTCTCTCTCTCCTCTCTCTCTCTCTCTCTCTCTCTCTCTCTTCTCTCTCTCTCCTCTCTCTCTCTCTCTCTCTCTCTCCGCTCTCCTCTCTCTCTCTCTCTCTCTCTCTCTCTCTCTCTCTCTCTCTCTCCTCTCTCTCTCTCTCTCTCTCTCTCTCTCTCTCTCTCTCTCTGCGACTGATATCTGCAACGTATGGATACACAAGCTACTTTTGTATTCATACTTTTATTTCTTACTGTATTTGTAACTATCTTTGCGTCAGTAAAATGCTCATCAATTGCCAATAAATACCTAGCCTGCGAAAATACCTACAAACACAGGCAGGTACCACACGGACGCACTGGCTAGTTGCATCCATAGGCGTCGCCACGAGGGTCAAGTGGACTACGTGCCTCCTCCCTCCCCCGCCCAACCTCCGGCTGGCGACCCGGCCCTGAGATCGATACAGAATACAGATCCGAAGGAATTTTATGCTCGACAAAATGTATTAGGTTTATAACGTCCACAGAGTCGCCTCGACGTCAAATAAGCATATTTGGTCAAATGTGGCGTTCTTATTCACAGTACATTTTCTCCGTTGGAAGTTAATGTCTGCCGGACAGATTTGCCTCCTCCAACCTAAAAAACCTGGCGACGCCATTGGTTGCACCACACAATTTATCAATTAGCAAACAAAGGAACAGCATTCAATGGATTAATCAATGGATTAGTGATTCAGCTTAACAGCGGTGTGTGTGCTCTTCGCAGCCGGCTTCGGCACTATGGTGAGCCAATGCCAGGTGGGCGCCGGTGGACAGGGCCTGCGGTCCTGCCTCCACCACGGTCTGGGAACCACCGCCAGCTGCCGACCCAACAACATCGCCGGCGTCATCTGCGGCGAGGACCCGTCCACGCCCTCCACTGGGGTATGTAGGACCCGTCCAACTCCTCACCCTACAACAGGGTACGTAGGACCCGTCCATGCCCAACAACGGGGTAGGCATAATGCATGACTCTTACAATACAACGGGTAACTCATGATGTACCATCTCGCTGGAGCCGGCCTCGATGCCGACTTTGCTGACCTCATATATGTATATGTTTATTGTATATGTAACTACCTACTGCTGGTTTTGGAAATCCTTGTTTGTTGCTCGACTCTCTTCTGCAATATTGTTGCGTGTGTCAATAACGCGCGATGCTCCATGGCCATGCACCTGTAGGTTGCTAATCTGTCACCCTTACCACATTGGCTGCAGAACATTGAGGTGCGTCTGCGTGGCGGCGGCATCAAGGGAGACGTCGAGGTTAAATACGGACGAAGAGGTGAGGGCTACTCATTCTCATCACAACATGGAGTAATATAGCATCACCAATGAAGATCAGGCTTGAATATGTGTGAAAGTTAACGATTTTGCTATGTGTTTAATTCCAAAGAATGTTCTGCTCAAGCTAAACTGAAACACACTTACCATATTTGGCAAAAAATGTAGGAAACATCAGATTCTCAGTAGTACGAGTATGTCTCGATAGATATTCTCAGTAATACGAGTATGTCTCGATAGATATTCTCAGTAGTACGAGTATGTCTCGACAGATATTCTCAGTAGTACGAGTATGTCTCGATAGATATTCTCAGTAGTACGAGTATGTCTCGATAGATATTCTCAGTAGTACGAGTATGTCTCGATAGATATTCTCCGTAATACGAGTATGTCTCGATAGATATTCTCCGTAATACGAGTATGTCTCGATAGATATTCTCAGTAATACGAGTATGTCTCGATATATATCCTCAGTAATACGAGTATGTCTCGATAGATATTCTCAGTAGTACGAGTATATCTCGATTGATATTCTCAGTAATACGAGTATGTCTCGATAGATATTCTCAGTAGTACGAGTATGTCTCGATAGATATTCTCAGTAGTACGAGTATGTCTCGATAGATATTCTCAGTAATACGAGTATGTCTCGATAGATATTCTCAGTAGTACGAGTATGTCTCGATAGATATTCTCAGTAGTACGAGTATGTCTCGATAGATATTCTCCGTAATACGAGTATGTCTCGATAGATATTCTCCGTAATACGAGTATGTCTCGATAGATATTCTCAGTAATACGAGTATGTCTCGATAGATATTATCAGTAATACGAGTGTCTCGATAGATATTAATTGCGTTATCAAGGTGTAGCCGATCACGCACTTGATATCCTTTAGTGTGGTATAATGATCGGGTCTCAATTGTTTTTTTTAGCAGGAGCTGCATTTCATGGCTTCAACAGATGACCATATTTTGTTGTTTGTTATTGCTGCTCAAAGTAAAACACTGCCTAACGTTAAAACTGAGATTGAAATGTATTTACGATAAACGGAAAGCTCCGTAACTTTGCCCAGAATTCGTTAAGGTAACATAACGAAGGAGGCAAAAATATTAAATCACTGGAATATTTTGTTACGATTTTTGTATCATTGTTGTTACGATTTTCTTCAGCATACAAAACATACATAATAACTGTCACTGCTGTATTCGTCTCCGTAGGCTGAAAACCAGTGGCGGATCCGGGGGGGGGGGGGGGGGGTCACGGGGGTCATGATCCCCTCCCCCTTGGGCCATGGGGCACCACCGTGCCGGGGCACCACCAACATAAAACAAAAAATCCACGCCGCTACGCGGCGCAAATAATTCCGTGTTCTTTGAACCAAGGGCACCACCGCGCCGGTATACCAGGGGCACCACAGCGCCAGTGTGCCAGGGGCACCACAGCGCCAGTGTGCCAGGGGCACGCACCATCGTGACGGTAGGCGGCATTGTGGGGCGAGGGAGATACCGGGGCACTGTGCCTCCTTGAATCCAGGAGGGAAAACAATGATCTGGTGCCGCCATGAAATCACAAGTATTGGTCACTGGAAAACAAAAATGGCGAAATGAAGCTAAATTAAAATGGTTAAATTATGCCAAAAATGCCCCTTCGTGCCTCCCGTACCTGGGGCTATGAAGGACAACGTGCCTTTATACCAGAGGCAACAACGTATCGGACACGAGGGGCCCTGAGGGCCCCTTGGGCTGATATATAGATTATAGAACCTTTCGATTTTTTAGGGCCTAGTTATCCAGGCAAAAACAAAATAAAGCAAAAATTCCGCGCCATTACGCGGCGAAAAATAATCAGTGTTCTTTTCCAGTACAAAAGGGTCTAATATAGACTGTACACACTGGCAGCCGCAGGGGGAGGATTTGGGGGACATGGCCTTACCCTTTGGCCTTAAATGGGGGGGGGGGGCAACATGTCTTTTGACACCTCCTTTTGCTCCAGACATATTTCCTCGTTTTGACCCCTGCATGCTGGTTCCAATAGCACAAATTAGTTCTCCAAACCTCTCCAAACCTCAAATTTAATACCGCAATAATAGTTTATCGCATGCATCAAATTTACTGCTAGTAAAAAAACGGCTTCCAGCCCCCTTCCCCTGGTCACGAACCTCGACTTCTCTCTTGGTAAATTCTTCATCATCCGTCTGGGGCCGCCCTTGACTGTACACATAATATATTTTAGCACCATCCGCGGCACTTCAAATGATAGAAAGGGTACCTACGACTGATATTGCAAATACCTATAGACAACGTTGTCAATTACCAAAAGCAATGCTGAAATTGGGGCACCCTCAAAATATAGAGGACCAAATCCGTTGAGTTTTCAGATTTGGGTATAGGTAGGGGCACCACTGCAATTGATGACCCCCTTGCATATTTTCTGAATCCACCCCTGCTGAAACCATGCCTATGGTAATATGTTTGATTTGAGGGACATGCTGGTTTATCTCCACAGGATGGGGACCTGCCTGTGGTGATGGTTTCGATCTGAAAGCCGCCACCGTAGTGTGCAAACAACTAAAGCTTGGAGCTGCAAAGAGGTCATACATAAGTGGTAAGTCGCATAGTCCTGATTTTTATACTAGCACAAACATCCAACCTTCATGGCCTTGGCATGTATCCTGAATTCTGCCAAAAGGCATGTTCTTAATAATTGTTATCACACGACTGACCGTGATGGGAGAGGTCGACGAATAGGCGTATGTCATACAAAATAGCACTGATCATTTGTGCCGAACAGGTCGCAGGGCGAGCGGAGCCTTCATCCTGGCTGGTGTGGAGTGTACCGGCAGGGAGGCGAACCTCGGCCAGTGCAAGTCGGTCCGGGGCGCCTCCGTCCGCTGCCCAGGAAACCAGTTCAGTGGCGCCGCCGTCGAGTGCACCGGCCAACAAAATATAAGTAAGTAATTCTGAATCATCGGCCGACTGATACAAATGTATGATGAAGAGAGTTGAGATGTGAAACATCTGCTTAACCAGCGAGTTACTGGGGTATATTTCATAACGCGACTTGCTTGGGGGGGGGGACTATTTTTTGCCCCCCCCCCCCTCCTCTCGGATCTCCGGAACTACTGGACCGAATGTAAAAAATTCAAACGGCATTCGATATCCCTGAGAAATTGATCGAGGGAAACATAATAATGTTGACATCGGGGTCACCGATGACGTCACAGGTCAGGTCAAGTACAAAATGTTTGACCGTTGTCTAAAGGTCTCGATGAATGGAATTGTCGCACAAAATTGAGATATTAAACGCATAAGCTGCCGATAAATCGGTATGATTCGTGTGGCTGACACTTCTAAGTACCTTTATAAGCTGTTTATGACCTTGGGTCAGGTCAAGGTCATCCGAGGTCACGAGGTCAAACTGCAGATTACGGTCATTAGGCGTTGTAACACATGTTTATGGGTTTGTTTATCGTCTAGAACGCGTAAAATGACCTTAGAACATTGTTTGTTCCATATGAATAGAAGTAAAAAGCAAAAATGGAAATGCGTTTTTTATGCATAGTAATGCCGAGAGGTGGTCGATTTTGGTCATTTAAAGGTCATAACTCAGTCATTTTTGAAGATGTCGACTTAAAATTTGGTACACATATTCACCGCAAACGTCTCGATCACATAAGTTACGGTTTTTTGATAATTCTGATTTTTTCTTGAATTTCATTTTTCAAAAAAACTCAACAATCCGAGATGGCAGTTTGATAGCCAGGTCTATTGTGAGTATTTTGATGTAAGATAATTGAGTTTATCTCAAATATCGTACCTTTGACAGCGTTTTTCGCAAACCATTATTTTGCAACCAAAACCAAAGAACATGACGTCACTCTGACATCATTCCCGGTTGACCTATCATAACCTCATATGTTTCCTTTTGCCAACATGTGTAGAATTGATGTGAAAGAAGGTACTGCAAGTTTGGTGACGATACCGGTATTCGTTTAAGAGTTATTGCAAAATAACGAGAGGGGGGGAAATAGCCCGCCCCCCAGTTAATCGCGGGTTAAGGGAAAATACCAGTAAGATGACTTAATCGGCGAAGGACAAGCGAACCCGTAGAAACCCGATAGTTTCTGAATTACGGAACAGGGGTGTGCACGTGCGCACGTGCAGTGTGACCCAGAGTTTGACTTGCGCGACATTGGCAGTAGTGTGGTCTCAAACCACACACCAAATTTAAGCTTAATCGTTCCAGCCGTTTCTGAGTTACGGAACAGGGGTGTGCACGTGCGCACATGCAGCATGTGACCCAAAGCTTGATTTGCGCGGCATTGCCTTCTGACACCCCTGACGCGGCACGTGCGACGCGCCATGCTGACCACTCACGTGGAACGAAACATGTCAATAACATAACTGATTGATCATAATTGAATAATTAAATAAACATAATTGAATCTCGCATCCGATTGACAATCGGCTGCGGGATTCCAAAGATATAAGCTCCTCAAAAGCGTTACAGTCGGGCTGGGCCACACACACACACACATATATATATATATATATATATATATATATATATATATATATATATATATATATATATATATATATATATATATATATATATATATATAAAGCAATAACTTGAACGGCCATTGCCTACTTGAGACCGTGAAGCGCGTCATCTCTGGCGCTTTTGTTTCTTTCGTTTTTTTCTCGCGTTGGTTGGTCAGAAACGGCACTAAACAATTCATTGCATACACCTAACAGTTAAAACCGAGCATATTGAGACGGAAAATGAAATATTGATTTCGTTACGTTTGGTGAAATGCTCATTGTTTATTTAATTGTTTATTGTTAGGTTCATATTCATAACAAATAAATCATTTTGTATGCATGCATCACAATCATAGGGCAAACCACAGTAAATCGTGGCTATTACTTCCCCGAGTAATGAGTAAAGGAATTATGCAAAATAGTATGCAGGCATAACCAAAACACACGGCATTTGGTTATGCCTGACATTTATCGATGTACGATGTATTTTCAATATGTTTTACGCCCATATACTGAAAAGCACCTCTTGGTTGAACGTAAATTATCTGAAATTCTAAAAGAGACCGGAACTTTGTTACTAGATAGTTGCTGAGTACCCACAGCCTTTTAAGCTGTGGTTGAAAAGCTGATCTCTTCTCCCAATATCAAGGGGTAACTCCATTTTGGGTTGAAAAGGTTAGCATTTCCATTTCAAGTGATGAAGTGCGAAATATTTGGCAGCCATGAAAATAGGAATTAAAGTAGATCTACTAAAATTATATACAGAGCAGTGAAAAGCTGCGTAAAGGCTTTCAGTGGTTGAATTTGCCGTTTATTCTTTCTGTAAATGATTTAACTTTCGCCCTACGGGGGAAGGGGGGCTGACAGCCCCCCTGATGTTTTTCTTGAATAACGTTTTACACATGCAGCGCATCTTGCTGAAATTTTCAGTACCTGGGTGTACAAGGATTATACGTATCCTATCAAACATTTGAAGTGTAGACGACTATTAGATCGCGACCTATGACCTTTAGCCATGTAAGACCCCAAAGGGTCATTAACCTGACCCCAAAGGTCACCAGTTGACCTAGATACTCAAAATGGGATGCCTTTTGATTTTGCTTATGAAAGGCAACACGTTACTTTTTACGGTGTCTCTATCTCTCTCCGTTCGGAAGTTATACTAAGCGCCCTGTGCATGCGCTGTAAAGCAAAATGCATAGCAATTATCATCTATGGTGACGATTTCCGTGACCTAAGAGGTCATTAACTGGCCCAGACCTAAAAATCGATATAATGCCAGATAGCTAATACAACGACCAACATTTTGACGAAAACCAAATCGTTTTATACTCATCACTTTGGTAATGACGACGGACAGAGCAAAATCGCAATTGTTGGACGTGGTCGATCTTAGGTCATTCACTTGACCTGAAAGGTTACCCGTTGACCTGAAACCTAAAAATCGCATACTGTTAGATTCCTCTCATGCCAGGAAACATGCTGGTTCTTACCGCATTGCTCTATATTGCTTGGTTTGGAAGTTAACAAGAGGGAGAGGGGAGGGGGTCTGTCAGCAGTTTGTAGGGCGAAGGTGAGGAAAGGTCCCCGTAGGGCGAGGTTTAAGTGACATCCCCACTGACCGTCTGCCTGTCTGGCTCCTATAGAGCTGCCAGATATCCGGTCTGTAAATCCTTTACCAGGCAGCCCCACTGAACATCTGCCTGTCTGGCTCCTCCTACAGAGCTGCCAGATATCCGGTCTGTAAATCCTTTACCCGGCAGTCCCACTGACCGTCTGCCTGTCTAGCTCCCCCTACAGAGCTGCCATATCTCCGGTCTGTAAATCCTTTACCCGGCAGTCCCACTGACCGTCTGCCTGTCTGGCTCCCCCTACAGAGCTGCCATATCTCCGGTCTGTAAATCCTTTACCCGGCAGTCCCACTGACCGTCTGCCTGTCTGGCTCCCCCTACAGAGCTGCCTGACCTCCGGGTGGACGCCAAGGAACTCCAGGCTAGTGCCATCCTGACAACAGAAACTCTGGGCGACCTGACCTGTGCCCTCGAGGAGGGATGTCTCGCCAACACTGGTGAGTACAGGATATGATTACAGGTGCATAGGATTGGATAGGTACACCTTGATGGAGCGTTCGAGTCTTACCGAAGCCGTACAATGGTTTTTGATACAGCGACTTTTGTATATTTTATTTTGTTTGAGTCTTTTTAAATTATGAAGGAAGATCTTTTCAAGTCTTCATCTCGTTCTTGTGCACAGACATTGGTCATCCAAAGTTGTTCATCGGGTTTGTACTTTCCGCATTAACATATTATAGTAATAAGTAATCATTATAAGACAAATAACAATATGAATTCCGCTGCTTTTAATTACAAGTTTTATTTCCGTGTTTGTGACAAATAACTAATAGTAATATTCCACTGAACAGAGGTAAGGCAAGCACATATTTGATACATTGCCCACAATTTTAGCTCTGGAAATTAAAAGGACCCAGCCAACACTTTGGAAGACCCGCACGAGGAAGTTGCTCCGCTTCACCAACAAAGTGTGGAACAACGGCCAGGTGGACTATCGGCCGAAGTCTCGGCCCTCTGAGTGGCAGTGGCACTCGTGCCATGGGTAAGCTGAACTTGATTCATCGCTGACGGGCTGACACGTGCTGCTGTATATCATCACTGTATTCACCGCTGACTGGCTGACACGTGCTGCTGTGTTTCATCACTTGATTCACCGCTGACTGGCTGACACGTGCTGCTGTGTTTCATCACTTGATTCACCGCTGACTGGCTGACACGTGCTGCTGTGTTTCATCACTTGATTCATCGCTGACGGGCTGACACGTGCTGCTGTGTTTCATCACTTGATTCACCGCTGACTGGCTGACACGTGCTGCTGTGTTTCATCACTTGATTCACCGCTGACTGGCTGACACGTGCTGCTGTATTTCATCACTTGATTCACCGCTGACTGGCTGACACGTGCTGCTGTATATCATCACTTGATTCACCGCTGACTGGCTGACACGTGCTGCTGGTTTTCATCACTTGATTCACCGCTGACTGGCTGACACGTGCTGCTGTATTTCATCACTTGATTCACCGCTGACTGGCTGACACGTGCTGCTGTATTTCATCACTTGATTCACCGCTGACTGGCTGACACGTGCTGCTGTGTTTCATCACTTGATTCACCGCTGACTGGCGGACACGTGCTGCTGTATTTCATCACTGTATTCACCGCTGACTGGCTGACACGTGCTGCTGTATTTCATCACTGCATGCATCGCTGACTGGCTGACACGTGCTGCTGTGTTTCATCACTTGATTCACCGCTGACTGGCTGACACGTGCTGCTGTGTTTCATCACTTGATTCACCGCTGACTGGCTGACACGTGCTGCTGGTTTTCATCAACCAGCGACATTATACATTAATAAACGCGACTTGTGAAGTCGAAATAATCAATGCCGGTTATTTTGGTGTACTTGCTATAAGAAACTTATTTATTTCATTATCTGTGTAATGCTCTGTGGTTGCTCTGTGGTTATCTGTGTAATGCTCTGTGGTTGCTGTGGTTATCTGTGTAATGCTCTGTGGTTGCTCTGTGTTATCTGTGTAATGCTCTGTGGTTGCTCTGTGGTTATCTGTGTAATGCTCTGTGGTTGCTCTGTGTTATCTGTGTAATGCTCTGTGGTTGCTCTGTGTTATCTGTGTAATGCTCTGTGTAATGCTGTTGGTATCTGTGTAATGCTCTGTGGTTGCTCTGTGTTATCTGTGTAATGCTCTGTGTAATGCTGTTGGTATCTGTGTAATGCTCTGTGGTTGCTCTGTGGTTATCTGTGTAATGCTCTGTGGTTGCTCTGTGTTATCTGTGTAATGCTCTGTGGTTGCTCTGTGTCATCTGTGTAATGCTCTGTGGTTGCTCTGTGCTATCTGTGTAATGCTCTGTGTAATGCTGTTGGTATCTGTGTAATGCTCTGTGGTTGCTCTGTGGTTATCTGTGTAATGCTCTGTGGTTGCTCTGTGTTATCTGTGTAATGCTCTGTGGTTGCTCTGTGTTATCTGTGTAATGCTCTGTGGTTGCTCTGTGGTTATCTGTGTAATGCTCTGTGGTTGCTCTGTGTTATCTGTGTAATGCTCTGTGGTTGCTCTGTGTTATCTGTGTAATGCTCTGTGGTTGCTCTGTGTAATGATGTTGGTATCTGTGTAATGCTCTGTGGTTGCTCTGTGGTTATCTGTGTAATGCTCTGTGGTTGCTCTGTGTTATCTGTGTAATGCTCTGTGGTTGCTCTGTGTAATGCTGTTGGTATCTGTGTAATGCTCTGTGGTTGCTCTGTGGTTATCTGTGTAATGCTCTGTGGTTGCTCTGTGTTATCTGTGTAATGCTCTGTGGTTGCTCTGTGTAATGCTGTTGGTATCTGTGTAATGCTCTGTGGTTGCTCTGTGTTATCTGTGTAATGCTCTGTGGTTGCTCTGTGTTATCTGTGTAATGCTCTGTGGTTGCTCTGTGGTTATCTGTGTAATGCTCTGTGGTTGCTCTGTGTTATCTGTGTAA
>JAXIVJ010008308.1:22500-27500 GCA_036785665.1 Chirona hameri
GTCCCGTGAGGTGCCGCACGGCTGACCCGTCTGTCCCGTGCGATACCGGCCGGCTAACCCTTCTGTCCCATGAGGTGCCGCACGGCTGATCCGTCTGTCCCATGAGGCGCCGCACGGCTGACCCGTCTGTCCCGTGAGGTGCCGCGCGGCTAACCCGTCTGTCCCGTTGCAGGAATATCGCAGAAGTACCAGTGCTACATAAGTCAAGGTACACGGCCGCCGCAGGGGATCAGTGCCGGCTGTGCTGACATCTACGGCTCCTACACCGACTGCCAGTGGATCGACGTCACCGATATCCAGTCCGGGAAATATGTATTGCGGGTCAGTATACCTACCAGGCTGGTTTTGTATAAATCTGACATTCCAAGCATATGCCGATACGGCAATTTCGACATCAGATGCATGAAGTTTCAACCCACATTATGCACATATTAGGGCGGCCCATTAGGGCGGCACGAACACATTAGGGCGCCACGACCACATTAGGGCGGCACGAACACATTAGGGCGGCACGAACACATTAGGGAGGCACGAACACATTAGGGAGGCACGAACACATTAGGGCGGCACGAACGCATTAGGGCGGCACGAACACATTAGGGCAGCACGAAAACATTAGGGCGGCACGAACACATTAGGGCAGCACGAAAACATTAGGGCGGCACGAACACATTAGGGCGCCCCATTAGGGCGGCACGAACACAATAGGGCGGCACGAACACATTAGGGCGGACCATGCAACAACTGTTTCCTTATATAATATTTTTATCATGTGTTAGGGTCACCAAAAACCGCACGAGTCGGTTCAATTTTGAAATATATATACCATATAGGAAAAAGTTCAAAGTCATCTGCCTTTTGATCTGACACAGCCGTTTTCCCTCTCAGGTTCGGATTAACGCCGACCGGAAGATTCCCGAGGTGAGCTTCAACGACAACCAGGTGATCTGCAAGGTCTCTCTGAACCTGGAGAGAGAGACAGTGCAGGTTACCAACTGTCGCAACGCGCCTCTCTAAGAAGGCGAACTCCCAATAATGGAGGAGGGACGAGGAGCAGCACATCGCACATTTGACGCCTCCATAAGAAGAGATGAGATCCGCACATTTGCGGATGAGCTCAGAAACGAGAAGAGAAAGCAAATGCAGCAAGAGATAAGGAGATAGGAGACAGTGTTAGTCAAAGGAGAGCAGAGGGGATATGCCGGAATCTGCAGCAGCACCGTTAATGCATAGTCATTACCTGACGGCGACGAAACAAAACCTGCCGCTGAACTGGTGATAAAGGCAACTGATGCATGCCAATGTAAAACAAATGCATTGCAATACATCGATGTCACTCAAATCGCATGGGTTTAAATGCAAACTAATAAATGATGACATGAGTAAATAACCTGCCGGTAGACATGCAATAAGCTGCCTGACAATGACAAACACATAGCCATGAACCGACTCTACGCAAAAAGTTATCTAAAAACAATTTGTTTTCCTTCGAATACCATATTTTTACTGCATGCACAGCTTCGGCGTCTTTCAGTAATTTAGTGAGGATATACACTTAAAACACGCACACACACGCGCGCGCACACACACACACACACACACACACACACACACACACACACACACACACACACACACACACACACACACACACACACACACACACACACACACACACACACACACACACACACACACACACACACACACACACACACACACACACACACACACACACACACACACACACACACACACACACACACACACACACACACACACACACACACACACACACACACACACACACACACACACACACACACACACACACACACACACACACACACACACACACACACACACACACACACACACACACACACACACACACACACACACACACACACACACACACACACACACACACACACACACACACACACACACACACACACACACACACACACACACACACACACACACACACACACACACACACACACACACACACACACACACACACACACACACACACACACACACACACACACACACACACACACACACACACACACACACACACACACACACACACACACACACACACACACACACACACACACACACACACACACACACACACACACACACACACACACACACACACACACACACACACACACACACACACACACACACACACACACACACACACACACACACACACACACACACACACACACACACACACACACACACACTTACACAACACAGAAAAGAAGACACGTTTTTGTCTGTTGCAGCCCTTGTCTGATGAAAAGCAGATGATACGAAATTCTTCAGTCTTATAAGTTCGGTACAGTTTTAAAAAATATTGGTCCATTTAAGGTAAATGATGTGTTAGTTAGCAAGGACAGTTAGCATGGTTGAATGGTTGGTGAATGGTGAATGATGTGTTAGTTAGCAAGGACAGTTAGCATGGTTGAATGGTTGGTGAATGGTGAATGATGTGTTAGTTAGCAAGGACAGTTAGCATGGTTGAATGGTTGAATGGTTGGTGAATGGTGAATGGAATGGTAGCATGGTAGCATGGTTGAAAGTTAGCATGGTTGAAGTGCTTAATGATCAGTTCCAATCTGTCTACTATCGAGGACCAGAGTAGTATTGCAGTACTTTAGCCCGAGCCAGAGACGGAGGAGACTATAGGAGAGCTAGGTAGCATAAGTACCTAGTGAACTTGTTCTGGTATATCGAAAGAAAGTAAGGCCAAACAAGGCAGAAGGTCCTGATGAAATCCATGCTAGTCTTTTAAGAGAATCTGAAAGAGAGTTGTCAGTTCGATTAGCCATAATATTTTATGAATCACTCGCAGATACTAAAATTCCACTTGATTGGAAAAGGGCAAATGTTAATGTTGTTCCTGTTCATAAAAAGGGAGGTAAAAGTAAAGAGGAAAACTATAGAACGGTTAGTCTGACCTCATTAGTCTGCAAGGTGCTTGAATCCATCATCAAAGATAAGATTGTTGAATTCTTGGAGCAAAATTAACTCATCAAGGATACACAGCATGGCTTTAGGGAAGGCCGTTCTTGTTTAACTAATCTTCTGTAGTTTTTTGATGTTTCAACAGATAGTTTTGATCAGGGTAAACAGCTAGATGTATATTTTCTTGATTTCAGTAAAGCATTTGAAAAAGTCCTCCATAGAAGACTAGGGTTGCAACTTAAAATTCATGGGCTCAGGGGCAATATTCTGGATTGGATAGAAACGTGGCTTTCAGGACGTCAGCAAAGGGTTATATGAAATGGGTGCAAATCACAATGGAAGGATGTTCTCAGCAGTGTTCGTCACGGGCCCACCAACCCCCAGCCCGGCCCGGCCCAGGCCCATAAACACCAAGCCCAGGCCCGGACCAGGCCCGGCCAAATTCATAATATTGAGGCCCAGGCCCGGTCCGTTCAGATTAAGCATATATTTATTTTCAAAAAATTCCAATAATTGTCCTAGCATATTTACTTGCATACTATAAATGTGAAACAATTAACCAACTATGCTAACCAAAAAAACAAAAAGCCACAGCCACAGCAATCGTGTGTTGCTGTGTAAGTGAACTGCTGGTTAAAATATGATTGAGCTCTGACCTGAGCTTGTGCGACGCGCGCAGTACTTCAAAATTGTCAGGCCCAGACCTATCCATAGCCCAGTGATTTCCTTAAAGTTGAGGCCCGGCCCAGGCCCAGCCCAGACCCAGCACATGGCCCATAGGGCCAGCCCAGCCCATGGCGAACTCCTCTTGGGCCATCCGAAACCCATGGCGAAACAAGTTGTGAATTTTGCCACAAGAGTCGTTACTGGACTCGCGCGGGATGACCTGAACCTCCTCGCGCCTCGCCAGATGTGCGATTACCAGACGGCGATTGTTGTTCATAAAGCATATGTGCTGGGTGAGCCTGTGGACCTCGCCCCTTTATTCCGCACCTACGCTGATGCGCGGCCCTGTGAGCGTGTCACGCGACAGGACCAGTACCTGCGCCCGCCTGCCATGAGAACGGCGGCCGGACAGCGTTCGTTTTCGTACCGTGGGGCATCGCTGCTGAACGCGTTGCCTGATGATGTGAGGGGGCTGGAACCGACACGTTTCAAACGGGCGGCCCGGCCTTTCCTTCGGCGATAAGTGACGTGTGTGTGTGTGTCTGTGCGTCTGTGTGTCTGTGTGTCTGTGCGTCTGTGCGTCTGTGCGTCTGTGTGTCTGTGTGTCTGTGTGTCTGTGTGTCTGTGTGTCTGTGTGTCTGTGTGTCTGTGTGTCTGTGTGTCTGTGTGTCTGTGTGTCTGTGTGTCTGTGTGTCTGTGTGTCTGTGTGTCTGTGTCTGTCTGTCTCTGTCTCTGTCTCTGTCTCTGTCTCTCTCTGTGTGTGTGTGTGTGTGTGTGTGTGTGTGTGTGTGTGTGTGTGTGTGTCTGTGTGTGTGTCTGTGTGTGTGTCTGTGTGTGTGTCTGTGTGTGTGTCTGTGTGTGTGTCTGTGTGTGTGTCTGTGTGTGTGTCTGTGTGTGTGTCTGTGTGTGTGTCTGTGTGTGTGTCTGTGTGTGTGTCTGTGTGTGTGTCTGTGTGTGTGTCTGTGTGTGTGTCTGTGTGTGTGTCTGTGTGTGTGTCTGTGTGTGTGTCTGTGTGTGTGTCTGTGTGTGTGTCTGTGTGTGTGTCTGTGTGTGTGTCTGTGTGTGTGTCTGTGTGTGTGTCTGTGTGTGTGTCTGTGTGTGTGTCTGTGTGTGTGTCTGTGTGTGTGTCTGTGTGTGTGTCTGTGTGTGTGTCTGTGTGTGTGTCTGTGTGTGTGTCTGTGTGTGTGTCTGTGTGTGTGTCTGTGTGTGTGTCTGTGTGTGTGTCTGTGTGTGTGTCTGTGTGTGTGTCTGTGTGTGTGTCTGTGTGTGTGTCTGTGTGTGTGTCTGTGTGTGTGTCTGTGTGTGTGTCTGTGTGTGTGTCTGTGTGTGTGTCTGTGTGTGTGTCT
>JAXIVJ010008308.1:32500-47500 GCA_036785665.1 Chirona hameri
CCTCTACTGTTTCTGTTGATCGTCCGACGGCGGTACGATCTTTTCGGCCATCGAAATATAGAGCTCTGAAATCTTGACCGTAGACTCGCTCTCGCTCTTGGGCTGACACCTGTCTCAACCGATTTCTCTCCCGCCACACTTTTTTTGGATCAACTGCCAGCGACGTGTCGTCCTTATCTATGCGACCGATGTCTTCTTGGAAAGCATTTATTATTGTAGCTACAGCACGATTTGATAGTCCAAACCGATCAGCCGCTAAAGCCGTATTGTCAAGTCTCTCCCGATTCAAATCTGTCGTATCGGTTCCGTGGACATTCCATTTCAAGTTTTCATCAGACGTGTTCGCGGAGCTCTCACGGTCGTCTGTACTGCTGCCAGCCTGCAGACCAGACGGTCCAGCTTCCATGTAGTCGCTGGGGGCTGCAACTTCGCTGGGTCCCTCAGTTACTTCAGTCTCTTTCCCTGACAGATCTCCGGACTCGACCGATACCATACTCCGTCCTTCTTGCCGGGACAGACTCTGCCTCCGGTGTGCTGCTGCCTGACGCCGGCGACTCTCCACAGTGTCCAAACCACCGATGAACTGCTTGCGGGGTCCCCTTTGATCCCTTAGAAACGTGACCTCGTCAGGCAGCACTCGGTTCTCTCGGGGGCAGCTGCAGCGTTGCAGACATTTGCAGAGGGCTATGTCGAATAGCTTCCTGAAGAACTGTTGATTCATCTGTGCCCTCGACTTTTCACTGCGCTGACTTTTCTTGACTTTGTTCAAATTTCGGAACTTTGTGTAACACAGCTCCAACTTGCGCGCGACGCTCGTGACCTGCAGCGTAGGAATGCCCTCTCGCTCCCACATCTTGATTATCTTCTCAGCGGACGGTTTGTATATCTTTCTCTGCTTGTCTTTTCCCCGAACGACTGAATGCTCACTGTGCATAAGTCTGATATAATTGACAGCATCCTTGTTTGTCGGAAACTGATTTGATGGTAGGTCACACGGAGCTCCCAGAGCGAAGTGTTTGGACCGGCTACGTTTAGCCATAGCACTAGCGTATCACGGGGACGGGGCTCAAGGCACTAAACACTGGGAACAGTAGCGCACCGACCCACGGACGTTTCTTGACTGACTCACACCTCTGCTCGTCGCGTTGCGAGTCAGACATCTGGTGGTGTCGGACGACAAGATCGTGTCGCCCCGTCATTGTCATACGACACGTACCGTCTCACTGACCGAGCGTGTTCGTCGCTCTCGGCCGGCACGGTCAGTTGCCACCCTCCCCCCCACACTCACTGCCATTGAATGTCTACTGTGCGGTGCCTAATGAATCATGAGGCATTATGAAATACAAAATGATGATGTCACAGCTTTACTAGCTTTTGAGACAAAGTAATGTAGCCCAAATAGAAACGGGGGACTTAGTTCTGCCAGCCGCCAATAGAGGCGCTGAGGTCGCCAATGTTAAGAGAATAGGAGAAACGTCGAACGCTGGGCGCCGGATGGCGGTTAAAGATGAAAGGAAACGAGTGGTAAATTTGTGTGTTTGTGGGTGCAGCGCATGATAATATTGGTGGTAGAGTGTGCGCTGTGACAAGTGACACACCCTAATGTGCGTGTGTGACTGTGTGTGTTCCCACCGTGACACTTTTGACTTTCCTACTGTTTAACTTCTTCGACTAAGGACACAGAATAGCCACGCTTTTATTGTGGAGTGTCTGCTATTGTCAATACAATACAATACAATACATAGTGGTGCTGTAGCTGTGGCTTTTTGTTTGTTTTTGGTTAGCATAGTTGGTTCATTGTTTCACATTTATAGTATACAAGTAAATATGCTAGGATAGTGATTGCAAATTTTGTGAAAATATTTATATGCTTAATCTGAACGGGCCGGACTGGGCCTGGGCCTTAACCCGCGCACTGCAAGGGGGTTGATTCCCGCCCCCCCCCCCCCCTCAGGTTTTTCGCAGATAGCGAAAAAATGGCGGCGCGCAGCGCCGTTGGGTTTTGGCACACCTGTTAGGATATCAATTGCGCACACTTTGAAAAAAATAACCTCGGGTCATCTCAGGTCAGGTCACCAGACCGGGTCAAGTGACCCAACCTACAATTTGTTTTGCAGTTGTGCCAAAGTCAGAGTTTTTCACCGATCAGTTTGAAACTTACAGGATGTCATGAGCGCATAAGTACTTACAATTCGCATATCTCGGAATTTTGATAACGGTGACCTAAGGTCAGGTCAATTTCGTAACCTCCCACAATAAGTCAATGGGGAAATATACAAATGCATCCTATTTCAAGGATATGCATGATATTAGTCCAAATACTTCTGAATCATGTTATTATAGGATATTCTTGATGCTCCAAGTGCAAGTTTTGTTCAGTGACCCCTATGGGGTCATTTGAGGTCATGCGAGGTCACAATCACTTTTTTGTCAATAACTCCCGACATAATGCAGATATAGAAGTAAAACAGACAGCAATGACATTGCTGTGGCAATGACATGCAATGTGTTTGTCTCCTCGAGACACGTATTCCCATTTGCAACATGTCCTACTTGGGTCACAACTTGACCTTGACCAAAGGCCAAATTTTGAAGTTGACTTAAAGGAAATAGTTCACCTTCAACATGGGTTTTGAACTGAAATAGCAGTTTTGTAGCCCGTGTTGAGAAATCCTTATCTGGAACTTTTCTTGGCTGAAGTCTCTCCAGTCGAAGATATTTGACTTTTTGGCGAAGGAATACGGCGCATATATGATGTACCGTACCGTCTGAAAGTGCCAGCACTGCCATGGAGCATGCGCAGACCAATAACGCACACCATAAAATCAATAATTTACAACCTTCTGTCCTGAATTGGCGCGATGTAGGACCATTTTTGAAAAGAAAAAAAGAAAATGTATTAAGAAATATAATAAAATCGTGTTCTGAAAAATTTCCGAAGGTGAACTATTTCCTTTAACAAGTCTGTTTGTTTCTAACTAGCATAGTTTCCGAGATATATGGGAATATCTAGAGCGAAGTCCTAAAACAGAAAACAACTGGAAAGTTTGACCTTTGATGACCTCTGGTTACCTCAATTTTGACCTGAGCTAAAACAATTACTGAAATACTTTCTTGAAATACTTGAAATACTTTAAATAGAACTTATATCAAGCTATCTAATGCCGTTTTATGCTTGTCGCTACGTAGCGTAGTTTTCGAAATCTCACGGGGGGGGGGGGGGGCGGAAATCAACCCCCTGCAGTTCGTGTTCGGCGCAAACCCCTTGCAGTGCGCGGATTAATATTATAAATTTGAATGGGCCTGGTCTGGGCCTGGGCTTGGTGTTCATGGGCCTGGGCCGGGCTGGGCTGAGGGTTGGTGGGCCCGTGACGAACACTGGTATATAGCTTAATAATGACGTCATCATCCGAAATTTACAAACTTAATTTGTATAAAGTTAAGTGACTTTCGAGAGAAAATTATCCCCATCGTTTTCAGCAGCAATTGCTTCATATTTTTGACTAAAACCAGCGTATATTTGACAACTTTCAGAAAGGTGAAACATTCCCTTTAATGTTTGGATAGCGGTTGTAGCGCGGGGGGGGGGGGGGCAGCCCCCACACTTTTGAGTGAGGGGGGGGGGGGGGCTGATACCCCCCCCCCCAATGGCGACGCACCTGGCTCAGGTCATTAACCCGCGAGTTACTGGGGTATATTTCATAACGCGACTTACTTGGGGGGGGGGGGGGCTATTTTGGGCGAGGATTAACCCGCGCACTGCAGGGGCTTTGCGCCGAACACGAACTGCAGGGGGGTTGATTTCCACCCCCCCCCTGATATCTCGAAAACTACGCTACGTAGCGAGAAGCGGAAAACGGAATTTGATATCTTGATACATGTTCTATCGAAAGTATTCCTTTATTGTTTTAGGTCAGGTCAAAATTGAGGTCACCAGAGGTCATCAAAGGTCAAATTTTCCATTTTTTCCTGTTTTAGGACATCGCTCCAGAAATTCCTATATATCTCAGAAACTATGCTAGTTAGAAATAAACGGAAAAAACAAACGCCAGCCAGTGAAATTTTCAATCGCTATGGTGTCCTCAAATTTGAACTCAGGTCAATATTGGAGGCTCCAGAGGTCAAAAAAGGGGAAAAATGACGTTTTTTCGTTCGTTTTTCAAAATCGTTCAAAATCGTTTTTCGCTATTAACTTTTTATCTAATACAGATAACGGAAAACTGTTTACGTCATTGTGTTTATCTTGTCAAGGCGCTTTGAATGATTTACATGGAGATCTTGTTAAATTAAATTAACTTAAAAATTTGACCTCAGGTCCAGGTCAAGTGGTGACCCAAGTAGAGCATGTTGCATATGGGAAGACGTGTCTTGACGAGAAAAACACATTGATGTCTGTTTTACTTCTCTATCTTCATTATGTCGATGTCGGGAGTTATTGACAAAAAAGTGATGGTGACCTCGCATGACCTTAAATGACCAAATAGGGGTCACTGAACAAAACTTACACTTGGATCATCAATAATATCCTATAATAACATGATCCAGAAGTAATTGGACTAATATCATGCATATCCTTAGCATTTGTATATTTCCCCATTGACTTATTATGGGGAGGTTAAGAAATTGACCTGACCTTAGGTCACCGATATACAAATTCCGAGATGAACGAATTGTAAGTACGTATGCCCTCATGACATCCTGTAAGTTTCAAACTGATCGGTGAAAAACCCTGGCTTTGGCACAACTGTAAAACAAATTTGGAGGTGGGGTCACTTGACCTGGTTCTGGTGACCTGACCTGAGATGACCCTAGTTTTTTTTGTCAAAGTGTGCGCAATTGATGTCCTGATCGGTGTGCGAAAACCCGGCGGCGCTGCGCGCCGCCATTTTTCGCTATCTTTGGAAAAACCTGAGGGGGGGGGGGGGGGGGGGCGGAAATCACCCCCTGCAGTGCGCGGGTTAAGGTGCATGGTTAAAATCAACGACCCCTTCGATTTCGCTCAAATTTTGCACACAGGTAGCCAATGACCTCCTGAAGGTCCGGGCAATAAAGGAGACGTCGAGGTCCGATATGGCAATCGCAGTGAGTCTTAACGCTTTGAATAACTGTTGAGCCGATATTGGGCCTTTAACCCGCGATTTAAAAAAAATATATTTCGTATATTTCGTAACGCAGCTTACTGGTGGGGGGGGGGGCTATTTTTTGCCCCCCTCCCCCCACTCGAATCTCCGGAACTGCTAGACCGAATGCAAAAATTCAAACGGCATTCGATAGCCCTGGGAAATTTATCGAGGGAAACATAATATTGTTGACCTCGAGGTCACCGATGACGTCACAGGTCAGGTCAAGTACAAACTGTTTGACCGTGTCAAAAGGTCTCGATGGATGGAATTATCGCGCAAAATTGCGATATTAAACACATAAGCTGTCGATAAATCGGTATGATTCGTGTGTCTGACACTTCTAAGTACCTCTCTAAGCTGTTTATGACCTTGGGTCAGGCCAAGGTCATCAGAGGTCACGAGGTCAAACTGCAGATTACAGTTATTAGGCGTTGTAACACATGTTTATGTTTTTTTTCGTCTAGAACGCGAAAAATGACCTTAAAACATTGTTTGTTACATATAAATAGAAGTAAAAAGCAAAAATGGAAATGCGTTTTTTATGCATAGTAATGCTGGGAGAGGTGGTCGATTTTTGTCATTTAAAGACATAACTCAGTCATTTTTGAAGATATCGACTTCAAATTTGGACACATTCACTGCACACGTCTCGATCACATATATTCCGTTTTTTTATAATTCTGATTTTTGTTTGAACATTTTGTTAACAATTTTTTTTTTTGGATTTCTCAAAATTTGGAATTTCAAAAAACTCAAAACTCCGAGACAGCAGTTTGATGGCCCGGTCTATTGTCAGTCATTTGATTTAAGACAATTGAGTTTATCCCAAACATTGTACCTTTGCCAGCGTTTTCCGCAAACCATTATTTTGCAGCAAAAACCGAAGAACATGAAGTCACTCTGACGTCATTACCGGCTGACCTATCATAAACCTATATTTTTTCCTTTTGCCAACATGTGTAGAATTGATGTGAGAGAAGGTAGTGCAAGTTTGGTGACGATACCGGTGTTCTTTTAAGAGATATTGCAAAATAACGGGAGGGGGTGACACAAAATAGCCCCCAGTAAGTCGCGGGTTAAGAACAAGTCGCTGATCACGAAGTTGATCAAAATGGGTGTTGCCCATTAGTACACCATTAGTTATTAGTTAATCCCTATAATATACCTACCAGTCGATAGACAATATCACATTTCATGTGTCATGTGATGAGAAGAATCTAACAGTATTCGATTTTTAGGTTTCAGGTCAACGGATGACCTTCCAGGTCAAATGAATGACCTCGGCTCGACCACGTCCAGAACAGCTATTTTGCTCGTCAGAAAACCTAAAAATGAGAAATTGATAAATGTAAATAAAAAGGCATGTTCCTAGACCAGTTTTGTCTCAGAAATACAGAAAAGGTAATTATTTGTTCGTATCTTGTCAAAAAAGTCAAAAAAATTGTGGTGATTTTTATTTTAAAAATCAGTTTTGTTTTATTTTAGGGGTCAAAAACCCGATTTTTTTTTTAAAAACTGAGATTGCCATTTTTAAGAGAATGCCATTTTGCATCCTTGGTGAATGGAGTTTGCAATTTGCTTAAAAACTCTGTTTTCTACGATTTTTCAAATATTTATCGTTTTTCCACCAACATGACGTCATCAAAACATGATTTTTCCCAACATTCTTAACCAATTACAATTAAATTTTTACAGAATACGTATGATTGTTATAAACCCAGCTACTGAAAATTTCAGAAAGATGCGCCACATGTGTAAAAAGTTATTTCAGAAAAACCTCAGGGGAGGGGGGGGGGGGGGGGCATGTCAGGCCCCCCCCCCCCTAGGGCGAGGGTTAAGGTTCATGGTTAAAATCAACGACACTTCGATTTCGCTAAAATTTTGCACACAGATAGCAAATAGCCTCCTAAACATTCAGCTTCAAAGATTTTGCGATGCATCCCATTTGGCCTCTAGAGGCCAAATAGAGTTAATTGTAAAATCTGCGACCCCTTCAATTTCGCTCAAATTTTGCACACAGGTAGCCAATGACCTTCTGAACATCGCCCCAAAAAGATTTTGTGATGCATCTCATAGTAAGGCCAAATAGGGTTCAAGGGGAAAATCGACGACCCCTTCGATTTCGCTCAAATTTTGCACATAGGTAGCCAATGACCTCCTGAACATCGCCCTAAAAGGATTTTGACCTTAAAGATATTGACTGAAGATCAATACAATTTTACAGAATGTAGATAATCTTAGCACCTACCTACCCTGTAAGTGTCATCATTCTAGCTCTCATACCTTCGGAGATCTTAGGGGGGGGGGGGCACTAAAGTGCCCCCCTCTCCACTGCGTGTTAGTGACATACCCCTCTCCACTGCGCGTGTTAACATAATACTCTAAACCTGGGCTCGTCATTCAGCGAGGCAATGACAAGGTCCATCAACAGGTGAAGCCGATAGGCGATACTCCGGGTTTGCCGTGACCAGGTCAGGTCGGGTGGGACTGGTAATGTTGAACGATGGTTGGCCGATCGTCGCGCCACTGGCTCGGCCTTTGTCGCCGCCGGGTCGTCGGAGCTGACATCCAGTGGGCGTCCGCGCCTGACGTTACGGGCCTTATCCTGTCAGCCGGCCGTCACGGCGTGACGTGATGTGTGACGTCCGCCCACGCAGCCGGCCGGTGGCTCGGGGCTATCCTAGTGGGGGCGAGTCGCCGGTGCACCGCACTCGCACCACGTCTTCTGTCCACCATGGAGCTGAAACCCCTGCTGGCTGCCCTGCTGCTGGTCACTGGCGCTCAGGCGCAGGGAGGCTTCAACTTCTTCAGTGCGCCAAACAGGGGCGGTAGCCTGCCAGTGATTCGCCAGGGCGGCTCCGGCAGGTCGGTGGCCGGCACCTCCACCGGCTTCCTCGGGAGGAACTTCATCAACAACTTCGGTCAACGGCAATACACGATCCGCCTGGTCGGCGGCCGCAACTCACGGCAAGGTAACTGGAGCATCTGCGTCGTAGACGGCAGGGACAGCAGGAGTGGCACAAGGACGATGCTGAATAGGTGTGCGTTCAGCATCTCTGTCCGATATTGAAGAGATCGATGCCGGCGAGCATTGGGGTTTAAGTGTACTCCTTAAAAGATTAACCAGACACGCTAATGATTATATTTAATGAACAACATATGAATTATGAAAAATACAAATGAAACATTGCACTCATTTGCTTAACGCTCGTTACTTGTATATTTAATGTTATAAACCAAAATATGCCAACGTACTATGAGCCAGTAACCTCACGCCCAGAGGTCTATTTTTTCGGTAACTTGGTAGCGAGCGTTGGCGACAGATTTTACAGATTTTTGTCAGTGAAGCGCCAACTATTGGGCTTTGGGGAAGTTTATGCCGTTGTCGGAGGATCAGAACCCGGCCGAACCGAGCAAGATAATGGACCTCGTTCGTTGCACTTGGTTGTGCGTCTCATGCTTTGTGAGATAAAAAATACGTGAAAGTTTCAGTATAAAAAATGTGACATAGGCGATTTTTTAAAAGCCTGAGGAAAATGGTCCCAAGTATGTTTTAAATGTATTTTTGCGATAGGTTAGATTGGTCTGACCATTGTTTTTGCGCCTTTTAAGCCACCCTTTCCTAGAGTTTGGATCCGCCCTACATCGCCTCTTTTCGCTCCATCACCAGGGGCTCCGCCACAGGGGGGCGTGTCCCCCAAACAAAATTGGGACTTTTAACATTACGCCTATGGGCGTTGCATGGAAAGAATCGACTTCCAAATGCCTCTGCCCCCCCCCCCCCCCATTTTCGGAACGTGGCGGAGCTCTTGTTCATCACTGCCATAGGCGTACACAAGAAGGGGACGGGGCAATTGCACCCCCCCCCCCCTACTGAAGGTCCGTACGTGCCCCCTTTGGTCGAAAACATACTTTTGTTTAAAGGAAAAAATGTTGAAAATATGCCCCTCTAAAGATATAGTGGGCTAAATACGGTGAGTTTTTTTTTTTGGTACCTTATGCCCCCATGAGCAAAAGTTGCCCCCTGGAGTGAATCCTGGGTACGCTACTGCATGGGCGTGATCACGGTGGAGCAGGAGGTATATAGAAACACCTGAAGTCGTATACAAATTTAAAGGGCCAAATGGATATATTTTTGTAATTTCTTTCAAGTCAACTGCCAAATGATCCATGTTTAATTTCAAGAAAATTGGAAGCTGTCTCTTCCCGCCATTCCCCTCCCGCGTTCAGGGTTGGAGGGGGGGGGGGGATATACATTTAATCCCCCGGGCCATCACGACATTTTGACGTCCCACAACCAAATTAATTATCACGCAACAAACTATATACTTCATTGATTTCACCCACAATACAACACAAAGGTATGCTTGCAAGCAAAAATATCAACAAGCGGTTTTCTGGATCGTACAGACTTACGGGCATAGTTAATTAGCAGCAGCGTTTCTTTGGGGCGATCGGTTTTTATGTATATGCACTGAAAGTTTTTCATATGCACTGTGGGTCCGGTAGCGCGCGACAGGCAGGCCTTGATTTGCGTTATAACGAGTGGTAGCAAGCCGGTAGCGAAATTGACTGTCGCATGAGAACCTTGTGAAATTTGCCGGGAACTTGGGAAATCAGCCCCAGGATTGGGATTTCGGGAGCAGAAATTTACTGTGATTCTGGGATCCTGGGAAATATTACGCCAAAAAAGCAGTGAATGGTAAACTCAGTTTGAAATTGGCAGCACCAAGGCTCACCACACACTACTTCCACCGTCAACATCAACATTCAATTGCTTTTTAATTTGACGGCGGGATTACATTGTGGCTTTCCGAAGTGGATTGCATTTATGTTGGTGGTCGGATTGAATTTCTTTCGTTTAGAATATGGTTCAACTATCAAGAGATAAAGTGAAATGTAGGTACGAGGGATGTAAATATGTATAACGGATAATTTTTGCGCACCCGATGATTGAGAAGTTCAGAAAGCCAGGACAAGGATGCTGATGAGGTGAGAGATAGCACATAGTCAGGATTTTGTCAGGAAGTAAATTCCCCAGGGCAAGGGCGCCGCCACCTTACGATTTTTTTTTTATTTTTTTTGGGGGGGGGGGCATTCTGAAGTCGATTCTTTCCATGCAACGCACATGGGCGTAATGTTAAAATCCGAAAATGTTGGGGGGGGGGGGGGGGGGGGGGACACTTCCCCCGCCCCCTTGTGGCGAAGCCCCTGCCCAGGGGCCATAGTCCTCTGGCAGACCTGAATTTTCCTATGCCCATCATGTTTAAGATCCTCAATAGGCAATGGGAGGGGTGTACGCCTCACCCCCTTGGCTTGTGCGCCTGTGGGTGAGTGGATGTTCAAATGTTAAAGCTGGCCCTAAAATATGTTGCACATGTATGAAATATGTTGTTCCAAATCAATCATTTTCATCCATAATATAGGTACAATAAGCAGTAATAGTTCAATAATTCCCCTCCCCAGTTAATGATGTTCTTGAGGTCCCTAATAGAAGAAGAAAGTATTATTATGCCAGACAGAAAAGTGTACCAGTAATACCAAAGCTATGACGTCACCAACAACGATACACAATCAAACATGACTTAACCTTTACAGCAATTACGGTTGCAGGGACCCACGTTTAGAAATTAGAACGCTCTGATCACATTTGCTCGCTGCGCTGCAGAACCTAAAGGAGGCTGTCACCACCCGGACCCCCTCCCCCACAGTCAAAGATAACTCACTTTTCAGTATGTCATAATATTACTGTCAGCTGACTACTCTTCTTCTATTAGGGACTGATTTTGCAACCATGAAATAGATTTACCACAGAATCTTTCTTGCAAAAATTTAACAAAATTGACCAAATTGACAACAGTAGCCATAATCTGAGCATAGAACCAGTTTTGTAGGTAGATTACATTTGTTTGGACCAGAGTATGACAACTATTTATGGATGTTGTCCCAGGCCAGTTAAACATACACTAAAATGTGTTTCTCACTGGATTTCAGCCCCTGTATTTTGCAGCCTCTGAGATAAATCTTGCTGAAGGGGGGGGGGGGGGGAGGGAGGGTCGTACCAACCCCCTGCATGGTCACGTAGGTATCGTATGCTGCACTGGCGAGGGTTAAGTACTAGACTGTATGTCTATATTTTGAATTGTTTGTCTTCATACAAAGGTAATTGTTGAGATGTAAAACTGAATCTTTGAAATACACCACATCCCTGTGATTTAACATGGTCGGGTTATGGGTGATACATGGCTGGAAATACCGCCAATGATCATCTGTTCACTAATTCTTGTTTTGCTGTGGTGTGTTGTTTTTGGTTGTCCATGGCAGTTCAAGAAAGTATCTGTTCTTGGTGTTTCAGTGCCCAGTGGTATATATTACATAGTGGTTAGCGATGTGTGTTGTAGGCAAGGGCGGCGCCACCTTCCGAAAGTTAGAGGGGGAGGGGGGGGGGGGGGGGACGAAGGCATTCTGAAGTCGATTCTTTCCATGCAACGCCTATAGGCGTAATGTTAAAATCCGAAAATGTTGGGGGGGGGGGGGCAGGGGGAACACGTCCCCCCCCCCCGGTGGTGCCGCCACTGGGTGTAGGTATATAATTCAACTGATCATATGATCTGCAAGTTTGTCAGAAAATGCATTTTGAGCAATTTCTCACACGTTTTAACGGTACACAGTCAACCGAACTAGTGACAACTGAACCAGTGACAACTGAACCAGTGACAACTGAACCGGTAAAACTGAACCAGGGACTGAACCAGTGACAAGTGACAACTGAGGTCAAATTTTGAAGTTGACCTAACCAGGTCACCATTAATATATTGCGAAGAGTCTTGACGAGAAAAATACGATTGTGTTAAAATTATTGCGCTATGTTTAACTGATAAGAAGTTATTCACCAAAACCTTTTTGGAAGAAAATGCCATCGTGACATTTGGTGACCTCTGGAACCTAAACTATTGACCTGAGCTAAAATTTTGGAAACCAAAAGCGATTGCATTTTGCATGAGCTTTCTATTGCTTTTTTATGTTTGTTCCTAGCTATCATGGTTCCCAAGATATTTGGGAGTTTCAGGAGCAAAGTCCTATACTTGTAAAATTTGACCTTTGATGACCTCTGGTGACTTCAATATTGACCAAGCCAAATAACGACCGAATTAGTTTCGACATGATTTTTGAAGAGCATTCGAACAGTGTTTTTGGATTCCGCATACTCCATAGGAGTTGAGTTAGAAGCGTGCGAAATAAATTGCCCTCTAAGATTCGTCGTGAGCGACAGATGCGACAGATATTTATAGACATCTGCAGTCACGCCTTCTGCCACGGGGACATCACAATAGACATAAGTATCTTATACTATCTTGGTTTGCTATGCGACACTTCAAGAGAAGCTTCGTCCGGCGAGTGTTGTACTGAATATTCCTTGCCTGCGCAGGTAACGTGGAGGTGATGATCTACGACTGGAGGAACTTTTTGGCCGGCTGGCGGTCCGTCTGTGACATCGGATGGACTAAGAAGCACGCTGCGGCCGTCTGCAAGCAGCTCGGCTTCCCCGGACCGGCAGTGGCCACCAAAAATGGCCGCTTCGGCTACCGGAGCAGTGAGTACTGCAGACTGCAGACGTAACGACCAGGGGGAGCAGACCGAGCATCGCCGCTGTCACATAATATATATATATATATATATATATATATATATATATATATATATATATATATATATATATATATATATATATATATATATATATATATATATATATATCTCTCTCTCTCTCTCTCTCTCTCTCTCTCTCTCTCTCTCTCTCTCTCTCTCTCTCTCTCTCTCTCTCTCTCTCTCTCTCTCTCTCTCTCTCTCTTCTCTCTCTCCTCTCTCTCTCTCTCTCTCTCTCTCTCTCTCTCCTCTCTCTCTCTCTCTCTCTCTCTCCGCGACTAATATGTGCAACGTATGGATACAGAAGCTACTTTGTATTCATACTTTTATATTTTACTGTATTTGTAACTATCTTTGCGTCAGTAAAGTGCTTATCAATTGCCAATAAATAGCTAGCCTGCGAAAATACATATAAACACAGGCAGGTACCACACGAACGCACTGGCTAGTTGCATCCATAGGCGTCGCCACGAGGGTCAAGTGGACTACGTGCCCTCCTCCCTCCCCCGCCCAACCTCCGGCTGGCGACCCGGCCCTGAGATCGATACAGAATACAGATCCGAAGGAATTTTATGCTCGACAAAATGTATTAGGTTTATAACGTCCACAGAGTCGCCTCGACGTCAAATATGCATATTTGGTCAAATGTGGCGTTCTTATTCACAGTACATTTTCTCCGTTGGAAGTTAATGTCTGCCGGACAGATTTGCCTCCTCCAACCTAAAAAACCTGGCGACGCCATTGGTCGCACCACACAATTCATCAATTAGCAAACAAAGGAACAGCATTCAATGGATTAATCAATGGATTAGTGATTCAGCTTAACAGCGGTGTGTGTGTGCTCTTCGCAGCCGGCTTCGGCACTATGGTGAGCCAATGCCAGGTGGGCGCCGGTGGACGGGGCCTGCGGTCCTGCCTCCACCACGGTCTGGGAACCACCGCCAGCTGCCGACCCAACAACATCGCCGGCGTCATCTGCGGCCAGGACCCGTCCACGCCCTCCACTGGGGTATGTAGGACCCGTCCAACTCCTCACCCTACAACGGGGTAGGTAGGACCCGTCCACACTTTACAACGGGGCAAGTAGGACCCGTCTACACCCTAACACTAGGTATGTAGGACCCATCCACACCCTACAAGGGGTATGAAGGACCGGTCCACACCCTACAACGGGGTATGTAGGACCCATCCACACCCTATAACTAGGTATGTAGGACCTGTCTACACCCGACAACGGGGTACGTAGGTACAACGGGGTACGTACATGCCCAACAACGGGGTAGGCGGGTAGGCATAATGCATGACTCTTACAATACAACGGGTAACTCATGATGTACCATCTCGCTGGAGACCGGCCTCGATGCCGACTTTGCTGACCTCATATATGTATATGTATATTGTATATGTAACTACCTACTGCTGGTTTAGGCAATTTTGTTGCTTGACTCTCTTCTGCAATATTGTTGCGTGTGTCAATAACGCGCGATGCTCCATGGCCATGCACCTGTACGTTGCTAATCTGTCACCCTTACCACATTGGCTGCAGAACATTGAGGTGCGTCTGCGTGGCGGCGGCATCAAGGGAGACGTCGAGGTCAAATACGGACGAAGAGGTGAGGGCTACTCATTCTCATCACGACATGGAGTAATATAGCATCACCAATGAAGATCAGGCTTGAATATGTGTGAAAGTTAACGATTTCGCCATGTGTTTAATTCCAAAGAATGTTCTGATCAAGCTAAACTGAAACACACTTACCATATTTGCCAAAAAATGTAGGAAACATTATATTCTCAGTAATATGTCTCGATGTCGATATTCTCAGTAATATGTCTCGATGTCGATATTCTCAGTAATATGTCTCGATGTCGATATTCTCAGTAATATGTCACGATGGATAATAAAGGAAATAGTTCACCTTGGAACATTTCTTTTCCAAACACGATGTGATTATATTTTTTAATACAATTTCTTTTTATATTGTCAAAAATGGTCATACATCGCGCTGATTCAGGACGGAAGGTTAATTTTGATGATTAATTTTATCAACGGAAGGTCGTAAATGATTAATTTTATCAAAACTATATACATACTCTCTGAGTCAGAGTCCTGACGTCACGCGAATAAAAAAAAATCGTTCAGCCAATCAGATTCGAAAGTAGTTGCGTAAGGATAGACTCGCATTAGATAAGTGCCAACCGGCGGCCGGCGGTTCGCTTGCTAGCACCA
>JAXIVJ010008308.1:52500-56227 GCA_036785665.1 Chirona hameri
GCTGCCAGATCTCCGGTCTGTAAATACTTTACCCGGCAGTCCCACTGACCGTCTGCCTGTCTGGCTCCCCCTACAGAGCTGGCTGACCTCCGGGTGGACGCCAAGGAACTCCAGGCTAGTGCCATCCTGACAACAGAGACCCTGGGCGACCTGACCTGTGCCCTCGATGAGGGATGCCTCGCCAACACTGGTGAGTGCAGGAGACGATTACAGGTGCATAGGATTGGATAGGTACACCTTGATGGAGCGCTAGAGTGTTACCGAAGCCGTACAATGGTTTTTGATCCAGCGACTTCGGTGTATTTTATTTTGTTTGAGTCTTTTGTAAATTATGAAAGAAGATCTTTTCAAGTCTTCATCTCGTTCTTGTGCACAGACATTGGACGTCCAAAGCTGTTCATCGTGGTTTTAATGTCCGCATTAACGCATTAGAGTCAGACGTAATAATTATAAGACAAATCACAATATGGATGCCGCTGCTTTTCATTACAAGTTTTATTTCCGTGTTTGTGACAAATAACTAATAGTAATATTCCACTGAGCAGAGGTAAGGCAAGCACACATTTTATACATTGTCCACAATTTCAGCTCTGGAAATTAAAAGGACCCAGCCAACACTTTGGAAGACCCGCACGAGGAAGTTGTTCCGCTTCACCAACAAAGTGTGGAACAACGGCCAGGTTGACTATCGGCCGAAGTCTCGGCCCTCTGAGTGGCAGTGGCACTCGTGCCATGGGTAAGCTGAACTTGATTCACCGCTGACTGGCTGACACGTGCTGCTGTATTTCATCACTTGATTCACCGCTGACTGGCTGACACGTGCTGCTGTGTTTTATCACTTGATTCACCGCTGACTGGCTGACACGTGCTGCTGTGTTTCATCACTGCATGCACCGCTGACTGGCTGACACGTGCTGCTGTGTTTCATCACTTGATTCACCGCTGACTGGCTGACACGTGCTGCTGTATTTCATCACTTGATTCACCGCTGACTGGCTGACACGTGCTGCTGTGTATCATCACTGTATTCACCGCTGACTGGCTGACACGTGCTGCTGTATTTCATCACTTGATTCACCGCTGACTGGCTGACACGTGCTGCTGTGTTTCATCACTTGATTCACCGCTGACTGGCTGACACGTGCTGCTGTATTTCATCACTTGATTCACCGCTGACTGGCTGACACGTGCTGCTGTGTTTTATCACTGCATGCACCGCTGACTGGCTGACACGTGCTGCTGTGTTTCATCACTGCATGCACCGCTGACTGGCTGACACGTGCTGCTGTATTTCATCACTTGATTCACCGCTGACTGGCTGACACGTGCTGCTGTGTTTCATCACTTGATTCACCGCTGACTGGCTGACACGTGCTGCTGTATTTCATCACTTGATTCACCGCTGACGGGCTGACACGTGCTGCTGTATTTCATCACTTGATTCACCGCTGACTGGCTGACACGTGCTGCTGTGTTTTATCACTTGATTCACCGCTGACTGGCTGACACGTGCTGCTGTATATCATCACTTGATGCACCGCTGACTGGCTGACACGTGCTGCTGTGTTTCATCACTTGATTCACCGCTGACTGGCTGACACGTGCTGCTGTGTTTCATCACTTGATTCACCGCTGACTGGCTGACACGTGCTGCTGTATTTCATCACTTGATTCACCGCTGACTGGCTGACACGTGCTGCTGTGTTTCATCACTTGATTCATCGCTGACTGGCTGACACGTGCTGCTGCGTTTCATCACTTGATTCACCGCTGACTGGCTGACACGTGCTGCTGTATATCATCACTTGATGCACCGCTGACTGGCTGACACGTGCTGCTGTGTTTCATCACTTGATTCACCGCTGACTGGCTGACACGTGCTGCTGTGTTTCATCACTGTATTCACCGCTGACTGGCTGACACGTACTGCTGTGTTTCATCACTTGATTCACCGCTGACTGGCTGACACGTGCTGCAGTATTTCATCACTTGATTCACCGCTGACTGGCTGATTTCGTTAGAGGACTACTCCCAGAGAACAGACAGCATAATACGGACAGGACACTTAGAAATGCGCATAACCTCACACCACCACAATCCCATCTCACCTCCTACAAAGCTTCCTTCATACCCTCCTTAGTAGACAAGTGGAACCAACTCCCTTACCACATTCAAAACTTACCTACCTCGAAAAGCTTCAAGAAGGCTGTCACTCAGAGACTATGCAATGCAGAAGGCTGTCACTCAGAGACTATGTAATGTAGAAGGCTGTCACTCAGAGACTATGTAATGTAGAAGGCTGTCACTCAGAGACTATGTAATGTAGAAGGCTGTCACTCAGAGACTATGTAATGTAGAAGGCTGTCGCTCAGAGACTATGTAATGTAGAAGGCTGTCACTCAGAGACTATGTAATGTAGAAGGCTGTCACTCAGAGACTATGTAATGTAGAAGGCTGTCACTCAGAGACTATGTAATGTAGAAGGCTGTCACTCAGAGACTATGTAATGTAGGAGGCTGTCATTCAGAGACTATGTAATGTAGAAGGCTGTCACTCAGAGACTATGTAATGTAGAAGGCTGTCACTCAGAGACTATGTAATGTAGAAGGCTGTCACTCAGAGACTATGTAATGTAGAAGGCTGTCACTCAGAGACTATGTAATGTAGAAGGCTGTCACTCAGAGACTATGTAATGTAGAAGGCTGTCACTCAGAGACTATGTAATGTAGAAGGCTGTCACTCAGAGACTATGTAATGTAGAAGGCTGTCACTCAGAGACTATGTAATGTAGAAGGCTGTCACTCAGAGACTATGTAATGTAGAAGGCTGTCACTCAGAGATTATGTAATGTAGAAGGCTGTCACTCAGAGACTATGTAATGTAGAAGGCTGTCACTCAGAGACTATGTAATGTAGAAGGCTGTAACTCAGATACTGTGTAATGTAGAAGGCTGTCACTCAGAGACTATGTAATGTAGAAGGCTGTCACTCAGATACTATGTAATGTAGAAGGCTGTCACTCAGAGACTATGTAATGTAGAAGGCTGTCACTCAGAGACTATGTAATGTAGAAGGCTGTCACTCAGAGACTATGTAATGTAGAAGGCTGTCACTCAGAGACTATGTAATGTAGAAGGCTGTCACTCAGAGACTATGTAATGTAGAAGGCTGTCACTAAGAGACTATGTAATGTAGAAGGCTGTCACTCAGAGACTATGCAATGTAGAAGGCTGTCACTCAGAGACTATGTAATGTAGAAGGCTGTCACTCAGAGACTATGTAATGTAGAAGGCTGTCACTCAGAGACTATGTAATGTAGAAGGCTGTCACTCAGAGACTATGTAATGTAGAAGGCTGTCACTCAGAGACTATGTAATGTAGAAGGCTGTCACTCAGAGACTATGTAATGTAGAAGGCTGTCCCTCAGAGACTATGTAATGTAGAAGGCTGTCACTCAGAGACTATGTAATGTAGAAGGCTGTCACTCAGAGACTATGTAATGTAGAAGGCTGTCACTCAGAGACTATGTAATGTAGAAGGCTGTCACTCAGAGACTATGTAATGTAGAAGGCTGTCACTCAGAGACTATGTAATGTAGAAGGCTGTCACTCAGAGACTATGTAATGTATAATGCTGTCACTCAGAGACTATGTAATGTAGAAGGCTGTCACTCAGAGACTATGTAATGTAGAAGGCTGTCACTCAGAGACTATGTAATGTAGAAGGCT
>JAXIVJ010008309.1:0-5000 GCA_036785665.1 Chirona hameri
TGTGTCTGTGTGTGTCTGTGTGTGTCTGTGTGTGTCTGTGTGTGTCTGTGTGTGTCTGTGTGTGTCTGGTGTGTCTGTGTGTGTCTGTGTGTGTCTGTGTGTGTCTGTGTGTGTCTGTGTGTGTCTGTGTGTGTCTGTGTGTGTCTGTGTGTGTCTGTGTGTGTCTGTGTGTGTCTGTGTGTGTCTGTGTGTGTCTGTGTGTGTCTGTGTGTGTCTGTGTGTGTCTGTGTGTGTCTGTGTGTGTCTGTGTGTGTCTGTGTGTGTCTGTGTGTGTCTGTGTGTGTCTGTGTGTGTCTGTGTGTGTCTGTGTGTGTCTGTGTGTGTCTGTGTGTGTCTGTGTGTGTCTGTGTGTGTCTGTGTGTGTCTGTGTGTGTCTGTGTGTGTCTGTGTGTGTCTGTGTGTGTCTGTGTGTGTCTGTGTGTGTCTGTGTGTGTCTGTGTGTGTCTGTGTGTGTCTGTGTGTGTCTGTGTGTGTCTGTGTGTGTCTGTGTGTGTCTGTGTGTGTCTGTGTGTGTCTGTGTGTGTCTGTGTGTGTCTGTGTGTGTCTGTGTGTGTCTGTGTGTGTCTGTGTGTGTCTGTGTGTGTCTGTGTGTGTCTGTGTGTGTCTGTGTGTGTCTGTGTGTGTCTGTGTGTGTCTGTGTGTGTCTGTGTGTGTCTGTGTGTGTCTGTGTGTGTCTGTGTGTGTCTGTGTGTGTCTGTGTGTGTCTGTGTGTGTCTGTGTGTGTCTGTGTGTGTCTGTGTGTGTCTGTGTGTGTCTGTGTGTGTCTGTGTGTGTCTGTGTGTGTCTGTGTGTGTCTGTGTGTGCTGTGTGTCGTGTGTGTCTGTGTGGTGTCTGTGTGTGTCTGTGTGTGTCTGTCTGTGTCTGTGTGTGTCTGTGTGTGTCTGTGTGTGTCTGTGTGTGTCTGTGTGTGTCTGTGTTGTCTGTGTGTGTCTGTGTGTGTCTGTGTGTGTCTGTGTGTGTCTGTGTGTGTCTGTGTGTGTCTGTGTGTGTCTGTGTGTGTCTGTGTGTGTCTGTGTGTGTCTGTGTGTGTCTGTGTGTGTCTGTGTGTGTCTGTGTGTGTCTGTGTGTGTCTGTGTGTGTCTGTGTGTGTGTCTGTGTGTGTGTCTGTGTGTGTGTCTGTGTGTGTGTCTGTGTGTGTGTCTGTGTGTGTGTCTGTGTGTGTGTCTGTGTGTGTGTCTGTGTGTGTGTCTGTGTGTGTCTGTGTGTGTCTGTGTGTGTCTGTGTGTGTGTCTGTGTGTGTGTCTGTGTGTGTCTGTGTGTGTCTGTGTGTGTCTGTGTGTGTGTCTGTGTGTGTGTCTGTGTGTGTGTCTGTGTGTGTGTCTGTGTGTGTGTCTGTGTGTGTGTCTGTGTGTGTGTCTGTGTGTGTGTCTGTGTGTGTGTCTGTGTGTGTGTCTGTGTGTGTGTCTGTGTGTGTGTCTGTGTGTGTGTCTGTGTGTGTGTCTGTGTGTGTGTCTGTGTGTGTGTCTGTGTGTGTGTCTGTGTGTGTGTCTGTGTGTGTGTCTGTGTGTGTGTCTGTGTGTGTGTCTGTGTGTGTGTCTGTGTGTGTGTCTGTGTGTGTGTCTGTGTGTGTGTCTGTGTGTGTGTCTGTGTGTGTGTCTGTGTGTGTGTCTGTGTGTGTGTCTGTGTGTGTGTCTGTGTGTGTGTCTGTGTGTGTGTCTGTGTGTGTGTCTGTGTGTGTGTCTGTGTGTGTGTCTGTGTGTGTGTCTGTGTGTGTGTCTGTGTGTGTGTCTGTGTGTGTGTCTGTGTGTGTGTCTGTGTGTGTGTCTGTGTGTGTCTGTGTGTGTGTCTGTGTGTGTGTCTGTGTGTGTGTCTGTGTGTGTGTCTGTGTGTGTGTCTGTGTGTGTGTCTGTGTGTGTGTCTGTGTGTGTGTCTGTGGTGTGTCTGTGTGTGTGTCTGTGTGTGTGTCTGTGTGTGTGTCTGTGTGTGTGTCTGTGTGTGTGTCTGTGTGTGTGTCTGTGTGTGTGTCTGTGTGTGTGTCTGTGTGTGTCTGTGTGTGTGTCTGTGTGTGTGTCTGTGTGTGTGTCTGTGTGTGTGTCTGTGTGTGTGTCTGTGTGTGTGTCTGTGTGTGTGTCTGTGTGTGTGTCTGTGTGTGTGTCTGTGTGTGTGTCTGTGTGTGTGTCTGTGTGTGTGTCTGTGTGTGTGTCTGTGTGTGTGTCTGTGTGTGTCTGTGTGTGTGTCTGTGTGTGTGTCTGTGTGTGTGTCTGTGTGTGTGTCTGTGTGTGTGTCTGTGTGTGTGTCTGTGTGTGTGTCTGTGTGTGTGTCTGTGTGTGTGTCTGTGTGTGTGTCTGTGTGTGTGTCTGTGTGTGTGTCTGTGTGTGTGTCTGTGTGTGTGTCTGTGTGTGTGTCTGTGTGTGTGTCTGTGTGTGTGTCTGTGTGTGTGTCTGTGTGTGTGTCTGTGTGTGTGTCTGTGTGTGTGTCTGTGTGTGTGTCTGTGTGTGTGTCTGTGTGTGTGTCTGTGTGTGTGTCTGTGTGTGTGTCTGTGTGTGTGTCTGTGTGTGTGTCTGTGTGTGTGTCTGTGTGTGTGTCTGTGTGTGTGTCTGTGTGTGTGTCTGTGTGTGTGTCTGTGTGTGTGTCTGTGTGTGTGTCTGTGTGTGTGTCTGTGTGTGTGTCTGTGTGTGTGTCTGTGTGTGTGTCTGTGTGTGTGTCTGTGTGTGTGTCTGTGTGTGTGTCTGTGTGTGTGTCTGTGTGTGTGTCTGTGTGTGTGTCTGTGTGTGTGTCTGTGTGTGTGTCTGTGTGTGTGTCTGTGTGTGTGTCTGTGTGTGTGTCTGTGTGTGTGTCTGTGTGTGTGTCTGTGTGTGTGTCTGTGTGTGTGTCTGTGTGTGTGTCTGTGTGTGTGTCTGTGTGTGTGTCTGTGTGTGTGTCTGTGTGTGTGTCTGTGTGTGTGTCTGTGTGTGTGTCTGTGTGTGTGTCTGTGTGTGTGTCTGTGTGTGTGTCTGTGTGTGTGTCTGTGTGTGTGTCTGTGTGTGTGTCTGTGTGTGTGTCTGTGTGTGTTGTGTCTGTGTGTGTGTCTGTGTGTGTGTCTGTGTGTGTGTCTGTGTGTGTGTCTGTGTGTGTGTCTGTGTGTGTGTCTGTGTGTGTGTCTGTGTGTGTGTCTGTGTGTGTGTCTGTGTGTGTGTCTGTGTGTGTGTGTCTGTGTGTGTGTCTGTGTGTGTGTCTGTGTGTGTGTCTGTGTGTGTGTCTGTGTGTGTGTCTGTGTGTGTGTCTGTGTGTGTGTCTGTGTGTGTGTCTGTGTGTGTGTCTGTGTGTGTGTCTGTGTGTGTGTCTGTGTGTGTGTCTGTGTGTGTGTCTGTGTGTGTGTCTGTGTGTGTGTCTGTGTGTGTGTCTGTGTGTGTGTCTGTGTGTGTGTCTGTGTGTGTGTCTGTGTGTGTGTCTGTGTGTGTGTCTGTGTGTGTGTCTGTGTGTGTGTCTGTGTGTGTGTCTGTGTGTGTGTCTGTGTGTGTGTCTGTGTGTGTGTCTGTGTGTGTGTCTGTGTGTGTGTCTGTGTGTGTGTCTGTGTGTGTGTCTGTGTGTGTGTCTGTGTGTGTGTCTGTGTGTGTGTCTGTGTGTGTGTCTGTGTGTGTGTCTGTGTGTGTGTCTGTGTGTGTGTCTGTGTGTGTGTCTGTGTGTGTGTCTGTGTGTGTGTCTGTGTGTGTGTCTGTGTGTGTGTCTGTGTGTGTGTCTGTGTGTGTGTCTGTGTGTGTGTCTGTGTGTGTGTCTGTGTGTGTGTCTGTGTGTGTGTCTGTGTGTGTGTCTGTGTGTGTGTCTGTGTGTGTGTCTGTGTGTGTGTCTGTGTGTGTGTCTGTGTGTGTGTCTGTGTGTGTGTCTGTGTGTGTGTCTGTGTGTGTGTCTGTGTGTGTGTCTGTGTGTGTGTCTGTGTGTGTGTCTGTGTGTGTGTCTGTGTGTGTGTCTGTGTGTGTGTCTGTGTGTGTGTCTGTGTGTGTGTCTGTGTGTGTGTCTGTGTGTGTGTCTGTGTGTGTGTCTGTGTGTGTGTCTGTGTGTGTGTCTGTGTGTGTGTCTGTGTGTGTGTCTGTGTGTGTGTCTGTGTGTGTGTCTGTGTGTGTGTCTGTGTGTGTGTCTGTGTGTGTGTCTGTGTGTGTGTCTGTGTGTGTGTCTGTGTGTGTGTCTGTGCTGTGTGTCTGTGTGTGTGTCTGTGTGTGTGTCTGTGTGTGTGTCTGTGTGTGTGTCTGTGTGTGTGTCTGTGTGTGTGTCTGTGTGTGTGTCTGTGTTGTGTGTCTGTGTGTGTGTCTGTGTGTGTGTCTGTGTGTGTGTCTGTGTGTGTGTCTGTGTGTGTGTCTGTGTGTGTGTCTGTGTGTGTGTCTGTGTGTGTGTCTGTGTGTGTGTCTGTGTGTGTGTCTGTGTGTGTGTCTGTGTGTGTGTCTGTGTGTGTGTCTGTGTGTGTGTCTGTGTGTGTGTCTGTGTGTGTGTCTGTGTGTGTGTCTGTGTGTGTGTCTGTGTGTGTGTCTGTGTGTGTGTCTGTGTGTGTGTCTTGTGTGTCTGTGTGTCTGTGTGTGTGTCTGTGTGTGTGTCTGTGTGTGTGTCTGTGTGTGTGTCTGTGTGTGTGTCTGTGTGTGTGTCTGTGTGTGTGTCTGTGTGTGTGTCTGTGTGTGTGTCTGTGTGTGTGTCTGTGTGTGTGTCTGTGTGTGTGTCTGTGCTGTGTGTCTGTGTGTGTGTCTGTGTGTGTGTCTGTGTGTGTGTCTGTGTGTGTGTCTGTGTGTGTGTCTGTGTGTGTCTGTGTGTGTCTGTGTGTGTGTCTGTGTGTGTGTCTGTGTGTGTGTCTGTGTGTGTGTCTGTGTGTGTGTCTGTGTGTGTGTCTGTGTGTGTGTCTGTGTGTGTGTCTGTGTGTGTGTCTGTGTGTGTGTCTGTGTGTGTGTCTGTGTGTGTGTCTGTGTGTGTGTCTGTGTGTGTGTCTGTGTGTGTGTCTGTGTGTGTGTCTGTGTGTGTGTCTGTGTGTGTGTCTGTGTGTGTGTCTGTGTGTGTGTCTGTGTGTGTGTCTGTGTGTGTGTCTGTGTGTGTGTCTGTGT
>JAXIVJ010008309.1:15000-17500 GCA_036785665.1 Chirona hameri
TGTCTGTGTGTGTGTCTGTGTGTGTGTCTGTGTGTGTGTCTGTGTGTGTGTCTGTGTGTGTGTCTGTGTGTGTGTCTGTGTGTGGTCTGTGTGTGTGTCTGTGTGTGTGTCTGTGTGTGTGTCTGTGTGTGTGTCTGTGTGTGTGTCTGTGTGTGTGTCTGTGTGTGTGTCTGTGTGTGTGTCTGTGTGTGTGTCTGTGTGTGTGTCTGTGTGTGTGTGCTGTTGTGTGTGTGTCTGTTGTGTGTCTGTGTGTGTGTCTGTGTGTGTGTCTGTGTGTGTGTCTGTGTGTGTGTCTGTGTGTGTGTCTGTGTGTGTGTCTGTGTGTGTGTCTGTGTGTGTGTCTGTGGTGTGTGTCTGTGTGTGTGTCTGTGTGTGTGTCTGTGTGTGTGTCTGTGTGTGTGTCTGTGTGTGTGTCTGTGTGTGTGTCTGTGTGTGTGTCTGTGTGTGTGTCTGTGTGTGTGTCTGTGTGTGTGTCTGTGTGTGTGTCTGTGTGTGTGTCTGTGTGTGTGTCTGTGTGTGTGTCTGTGTGTGTGTCTGTGTGTGTGTCTGTGTGTGTGTCTGTGTGTGTGTCTGTGTGTGTGTCTGTGTGTGTGTCTGTGTGTGTGTCTGTGTGTGTGTCTGTGTGTGTGTCTGTGTGTGTGTCTGTGTGTGTGTCTGTGTGTGTGTCTGTGTGTGTGTCTGTGTGTGTGTCTGTGTGTGTGTCTGTGTGTGTGTCTGTGTGTGTGTCTGTGTGTGTGTCTGTGTGTGTGTCTGTGTGTGTGTCTGTGTGTGTGTCTGTGTGTGTGTCTGTGTGTGTGTCTGTGTGTGTGTCTGTGTGTGTGTCTGTGTGTGTGTCTGTGTGTGTGTCTGTGTGTGTGTCTGTGTGTGTGTCTGTGTGTGTGTCTGTGTGTGTGTCTGTGTGTGTGTCTGTGTGTGTGTCTGTGTGTGTGTCTGTGTGTGTGTCTGTGTGTGTGTCTGTGTGTGTGTCTGTGTGTGTGTCTGTGTGTGTGTCTGTGTGTGTGTCTGTGTGTGTGTCTGTGTGTGTGTCTGTGTGTGTGTCTGTGTGTGTGTCTGTGTGTGTGTCTGTGTGTGTGTCTGTGTGTGTGTCTGTGTGTGTGTCTGTGTGTGTGTCTGTGTGTGTGTCTGTGTGTGTGTCTGTGTGTGTGTCTGTGTGTGTGTCTGTGTGTGTGTCTGTGTGTGTGTCTGTGTGTGTGTCTGTGTGTGTCTGTGTGTGTGTCTGTGTGTGTGTCTGTGTGTGTGTCTGTGTGTGTGTCTGTGTGTGTGTCTGTGTGTGTGTCTGTGTGTGTGTCTGTGTGTGTGTCTGTGTGTGTGTCTGTGTGTGTGTCTGTGTGTGTGTCTGTGTGTGTGTCTGTGTGTGTGTCTGTGTGTGTGTCTGTGTGTGTGTCTGTGTGTGTGTCTGTGTGTGTGTCTGTGTGTGTGTCTGTGTGTGTGTCTGTGTGTGTGTCTGTGTGTGTGTCTGTGTGTGTGTCTGTGTGTGTGTCTGTGTGTGTGTCTGTGTGTGTGTCTGTGTGTGTGTCTGTGTGTGTGTCTGTGTGTGTGTCTGTGTGTGTGTGCTGTGTGTGTGTCTGTGTGTGTGTCTGTGTGTCGTGTGGTGTGTCTGTGTGTGTGTCTGTGTGTGTGTCTGTGTGGTGTCTGTGTGTGTGTCTGTGTGTGTGTCTGTGTGTGTGTCTGTGTGTGTGTCTGTGTGTGTGTCTGTGTGTGTGTCTGTGTGTGTGTCTGTGTGTGTGTCTGTGTGTGTGTCTGTGTGTGTGTCTGTGTGTGTGTCTGTGTGTGTGTCTGTGTGTGTGTCTGTGTGTGTGTCTGTGTGTGTGTCTGTGTGTGTGTCTGTGTGTGTGTCTGTGTGTGTGTCTGTGTGTGTGTCTGTGTGTGTGTCTGTGTGTGTGTCTGTGTGTGTGTCTGTGTGTGTGTCTGTGTGTGTGTCTGTGTGTGTGTCTGTGTGTGTGTCTGTGTGTGTGTCTGTGTGTGTGTCTGTGTGTGTGTCTGTGTGTGTGTCTGTGTGTGTGTCTGTGTGTGTGTCTGTGTGTGTGTCTGTGTGTGTGTCTGTGTGTGTGTCTGTGTGTGTGTCTGTGTGTGTGTCTGTGTGTGTGTCTGTGTGTGTGTCTGTGTGTGTGTCTGTGTGTGTGTCTGTGTGTGTGTCTGTGTGTGTGTCTGTGTGTGTGTCTGTGTGTGTGTCTGTGTGTGTGTCTGTGTGTGTGTCTGTGTGTGTGTCTGTGTGTGTGTCTGTGTGTGTGTCTGTGTGTGTGTCTGTGTGTGTGTCTGTGTGTGTGTCTGTGTGTGTGTCTGTGTGTGTGTCTGTGTGTGTGTCTGTGTGTGTGTCTGTGTGTGTGTCTGTGTGTGTGTCTGTGTGTGTGTCTGTGTGTGTGTCTGTGTGTGTGTCTGTGTGTGTGTCTGTGTGTGTGTCTGTGTGTGTGTCGTGTGTGTGTCTGTGTGTGTGTCTGTGTGTGTGTCTGTGTGTGTGTCTGTGTGTGTGTCTGTGTGTGTGTCTGTGTGTGTGTCTGTG
>JAXIVJ010008309.1:22500-56222 GCA_036785665.1 Chirona hameri
TATCTTGTCAAGGCGCTTCGAATGATATACATGGTGACTTTGTTAAGTTAACTTAAAAATTTGACCTCAGGTCAAGGTCAAGTGGTGACCCAAGTAGGGCATGTTGCATATGGGAAGACGTGTCTGGACGAGACAAACACATTGATGTCTGTTTTACTTCTCTATCTTTATTATGTCGGGAGTTATTGACAAAAAAGTGATGGTGACCTCGCATGACCTCAAATGACCCAATAGGGGTCACTGAACAAAACTTACACTTGGATCATCAAGAATATCCTATATTAACATGATCCAGAAGTAATTGGACTAATATCATGCATATCCTTGAGATAGGAAGCATCTGTATATTTCCCCATCGACTTATTATGGGGAGGTTACGAAATTGACCTGACCTTAGGTCACCGAGATATCAAAATTCCGAGATACACGAATTGTAAGTACTTATGCCCTCATCACATCCTGTAAGTTTCAAACTGATCGGTGAAAAACTCTGGCTTTGGCACAACTGCAAACATTTTTGGTGGTGGGGTCACTTGAACTGGTCTGGTGACCTGACCTGAGATGACCCCAGGTTATTTTTTTTCCTTCAAAGTGTGCGCAATTGATGTCCTAACAGGTGTGCCAAAACCCGACGGCGCTGCGCGCCGCCGATTTTTCGCTATCTTTGAAAAACCTGAGGGGGGGGGGGCGGAAATCAACCCCCCTCCCCCCCCCCTGCAGTGCGCGGGTTAAGAGACGTCACACTGGCACTGCCATAAACTTATACACAGTATCTTACATGCACAAGACAATCGACAATGCGCGGCAACACTTCAGCGGGCAAAACATGCTTTGCATGGCTTATTTCTATCAAAATTTCAAAGCAGCGATCAGTGATGCTTTTGATATGATAGTCCCAACTCCCATGACAATGTTTCATCCATCACCACACCTAAATTTGAGACTTTGTTGGAACATTGAATTTGCTCTCCCATAAAATAAAGTACTAGGGCTGTGCAGTACGCTTTTTAACTGCCTCCTGTCTCCGCATAAAATAAATTCAGTTTTTCCGCATTAACCTTCATGCTATGTTGTTGGAACCACGTTGACATCGTTACTAGCAACTCTTCCATGCTCCTTTGGAGTTTTCCTTTTTGCTTGAGGGCCTGTCACAGCGAGCTATGTGTCATCAGCATAACGCACTGCTGTGACCTTGAAGCCGTTAATTTTAGCTGGAATGTGGCATGCGAGATCGTTATCAGCATAACGCACTGCTGTGACCTTGAAGCCGTTAATTTTAGCTGGAATGTGGCATGCGAGATCGTTATCAGCATAACGCACTGCTGTGACCTTGAAGCCGTTAATTTTAGCTGGAATGTGGCATGCGAGATCGTTATCAGCATAACGCACTGCTGTGACCTTGAAGCCGTTAATTTTAGCTGGAATGTGGCATGCGAGATCGTTGCTTATGGGCGTTGGCCGTTGCATTCAAATAATCACCGACGCCATTAAAATGTTGATGTCCCCATCACCAACTTGGCTAGGTGCGGCGCATCTGGTAAAGGGCTGAGTTGATGCTGCTAATGTCTGTGTTACTTATGTTGCCAGCTTGCCGACCGTTCCTCGGTTTCAGGTGTGCGGCGCCCGACTCGGCTCCAGCAGCGCCCGCTGTGTTACTTATGTTGCCAGCGTGCCGACCGTTCCTCGGTTTCAGGTGTGCGGCGCCCGACTCGGCTCCAGGAGCGCCCTCTGTGTTACTTATGTTGCCAGTGTGACGACCGTTCCTCGGTTTCAGGTGTGCGGCGCCCGACTGGGCTCCAGCAGCGCCCTCTCGGTGCACGTGCGCTCCGTCCACACCCGGCCGGAGCACACCTGCCACGTCTGCGGCAAGGTGTTCTCCCGTCAGGACCGGCTGACGATCCACGCCAAAATCCACACTGGTGAGACGGCTGACACGGACTGAATGACGGTCAACCTGAGAGAGCTCGCCAGTTAACCTGAGGCAACTGGTGTGATAATACACACGCACAAGCACGCACGCACGGGCGAAGTGGCCGTTTGGGGTTGACAATTTGCTTGTTGCTGATGTGAACTATGATGTCAGGTTATTGTTCCGGTGGTCGCCTATGATGCCAGGTTATTGTTCCGGTGGTCGCCTATGATGCCAGGTTATTGTTCCGGTGGTCGCCTATGTCACTTGTAAGCTGAAGGTTTTGAAGCAGCATGCTCAGATGGAATGTTTCAAGTACTTGCCGTTTAGATACGCTAATTATTTCGGATCGGATTAACTTCCCTTCCCTTCTATCAGGTGTGAAACCTTAACCTTACAAGTGTCCGCTCCCATTGACTCTGACTCCCTGACCTTCCCTTCTGTCAGGTGTGAAGCCGAACAAGTGTCTGCTCCCATTGACTCTGACTCCCTGACCTTCCCTTCTGTCAGGTGTGAAGCTGTTTGCTCCCATTGACTCTGACTCCCTGACCTTCCCTTCTGTCAGGTGTGAAGCCGTACCAGTGTTCGCTCCCATTGACTCTGACTCCCTGACCTTCCCTTCTGTCAGGTGTGAAGCCATACAAGTGTCTGCTCCCATTGACTCTGACTCCCTGACCTTCCCTTCTGTCAGGTGTGAAGCCGTACCAGTGTTCGCTCCCATTGACTCCCTGACCTTCCCTTCTGTCAGGTGTGAAGCCATACAAGTGTCTGCTCCCATTGACTCTGACTCCCTGACCTTCCCTTCTGTCAGGTGTGAAGCCGTACCAGTGTCTGCTCCCATTGACTCGGACTCCCTGACCTTCCCTTCTGTCAGGTGTGAAGCCGTAAAAGTGTTCGCTCCCATTGACTCTGACTCCCTGACCTTCCCTTCCGTCAGGTGTGAAGCCGTACCAGTGTTCGCTGTGTCCGAAGGCGTTCATCCAACAGTGTAAGCTGAATGATCATCTGCGCCGGCACCGGGGTGAGAGGCGGTTCCGATGTGTCATGTGTGACAAGATGTACGCCGCCAGCCACGCCCTGCGCTCCCACCTCAGGTGAGCAGGCACAGACTCAAGGAACCAAAGACGGCCGACCGTACCGCCTAAACAGAACGCCGCTGCTAATCATGCATTCCTGGTTGAGCATAACCGCGGGTAGGCGTTCTTACCGTTTGACGGGTTTGTCTTGTTTTCTTGCAAGTGTTTTGTTTGTTCAGTTTGCTCGAGCAGCACATTCTTGAGTGGAGAAGTCTAAAGTGATTCTGGAAAATAATCCCTTGCGTTGGTCATCACGTTCCATCAGTTTGGTGGCATTTTCAATACTAAGCCGAATTCACGCCAAATGTTTGACTGCAGCCGCGTGGGTAGAGAAGCTAACGCAGCCTGGCGCGCCCGTACAGACGGATACACAATGTGGACATGGTGAACAAGACTCACACGATCCAGCCTGCCGCATCCCTGCTGCGGCCCCTGCCGCCGCCCGAGCCGGAGCCAGAGCCGGAACCCGAGCCGGAGCTGACGGCACAGCAGCCAGAGCGGATGCAGCAGCTGTCCACCGTTGTACCGCATACTCTACAGAGTGTACATGTGAGCCGCACCACACCGCACCATCTGACAGCTTTTAGATTCGTTAGTTCAGAGACATGGTGGCAGCTGACGTTTAATGCCGTCGTCGTTTTTGACAGGCATGGTCACTACTAGTCAATTTTCAACATGTTCTGCGTTAAATCCTTGCCATAGATAATTTATTTATTGAATATATGTCATTTTCGTTTGCCTTGATCAGCCTACTCCTGGATGGTGTTTTGACGGAGCCCATCTAGCTGTCCCGCTTCACACTAAACTCTAGTCTGACCTGACCTCTGTGTTCCAGCTGCACTCTGTGCAGGTGACGGCGCCGGCGCAGACCCTGCACGTGCAGGACCTGTCTCAACTAGGTGGCGGCCTTATCCTGATCCCGGCAGTCGACGCCAGCGGCGGTACGTCATTTTACCCCATCATTAACCAGTGACCAGGCACCTCTCTCAACCAGTGACCAGGCACCTCTCATCATGAACCAGTGGCCAGGCACCTCTCATCAACCAGTGTCAGACACCCCTCTCATCAACCAGTGACCAGGCACCTCTCATCAACCAGTGACCAGGCACCTCTCATCATGAACCAGTGGCCAGGCACCTCTCATCAACCAGTGTCAGACACCCCTCTCATCAACCAGTGACCAGGCACCTCTCATCAACCAGTGTCAGGCACCTCTCTCATCAACCAGTGACCAGGCACCTCTCATCAACCAGTGACCAGGCACCTCTCTCATCATCAACCAGTGACCAGGCACCTCTCATCAACCAGTGTCAGGCACCTCTCTCATCAACCAGTGACCAGGCACCTCTCATCAACCAGTGACCAGGCACCTCTCTCATCATCAACCAGTGACCAGGCACCTCTCATCATCAACCAGTGACCAGGCACCTCTCATCAACCAGTGACCAGGCACCTCTCTCATGAACCAGTGATGAATCGCATCATCAGCAATGACAAGTCATCGCATCATCCCTTCTCATCAGCAATGATAAGCCATCACATCAACCATCGACAAATCACGTCCGTCTCATCAACTGGATGCCAAGTCATCACATCATCAGCCAGCCAGTGGCTGGCTATCACGTCTTCATCAATCTGCGGCGTATTGGCGCCACCTAACCTCCGCAGTTGCAGTGTCCTAAAGCGAAAATCATCAATGGCGTGTATCCCCACCCCCTCAATGACGTGGCCGGGAGCGTGTATGGAGAGAATGGCACGGCGGTAGGAACTGCCATTGCTAATAAATTCAACGACATCTCCATCGGCAGCATGTCTGAAGTTGGTCATCAGATTCACTTGCACTCCTGCATAGCCTATCATGGTTGACACCCGCGTTTCGGGTCCGAATCTGCCTACTGGCCTGTCTTCCGGTCTGCTCACTTGGGTCAGCGTGAGAGGCCCGGACGGTGCCAGCGTGAGAGGCCCGGACGGTGCCAGCGTGAGAGGCCCGGACGGTGCCAGCGTGAGAGGCCCGGACGGTGCCAGCGTGAGAGGCCCGGACGGTGCCAGCGTGAGAGGCCCGGACGGTGTCAGCGTGAGAGACCCCGATGGTACACGTTCTGAGAGTCGCGTCGTACAGCCCCAACAAATATCAGCATGTATGATGTTCTGTATGTGTGACTATAAATGGCTTCTGAGTGTCTGTAAATTATATGTGCGGATGTCACCCGAGTGCCGTGTTTAACTTGCCCTTGCCTTTCCACCATAAAGCAACACAGGATAGTCGTTATCGAAGTGTTTTATTATTAATGTGTATTACATGCTTACATAAGCTACGCTTGGCAGTCATGTTTATTTACGGCGGGACCAGTCATTAGTGATGTCATTTTTCACAAACAAAATCTGACCGATTCCAAACCGATACCGAATGGAAGGCATTTCGGTTGACCGAATACCGACCGATTTGGGTTGAAGCCAAAAATGTCCCAAATTTGACCAATTTTCAAATTGTATACTTATTTATGTAGATAACACACTACAAATTGCTTTGTTTAACATCATAAAGCACACATGTACAGTTTCCAAAAAGACAGTATAATTGTGAAAAAGGGAACCAAGTACATTTACAAAGTAAATTAGTGGATGCTGCAAGCAAGACCGAAAGCACATTGAAAACAGGATGGAAAAATGTGACCTCAATCATTTCACATTAATTTGCAGCATAATACATATTACATAAATACATACATAGGAAAAAATACATTGTATCTGGCCAAAGCTGGTTACTGGTTTGTGCTATACAATACTTATTTTTAAGGACCTCACTTCCTCTTGTTCCATATTTGTATATATGTATTCTTGTTTCTGTTTAGTATTTACATTAATTGATTGAATTTGGAGCAAATTTTCTGGATACAATGTGGAAAAGTGTGACAAAAAAGTGAATTGTTTAAGATTAGGCTGACCGAAAAGTGTCCAAAAATTGATAAGCCTGACCGACCGATTACCAAATCGGTCACAACATTTTTCCGGTTACCAAAATTTCAGTAACTGATTCACCACTACCAGTCATTGACTGTTTGTCATTTAAAGGGAATGTTTCACATTTGTATTAGTTTTAAACTGAGATACCCATTATCTTGGGCCTGTATTGAAATGTCTAAATTACTAAGGTCATTTTGACCAAAACAACCGTTTAAAGGGACTATCCCACCTTAACATTATATTTGAGTTTAGATAGCCATTTTGATGGCTTGGCATTGAAATTAAATATGGTAGCAGTTAAAACAACCACAATGATCTAATCAAAAATATATTCGAGTTTGATTTTGACATCTGTAAAAAATAAGGCCCATGGTATTTGAATAGGGTCTCTAAACCCACAGTGGATATAAATATCTAAACCGACAGCGTCGTCTCTTTACCCAACTGGTAATGATAGTCGACTTGTTTTAAGGTCAGCCTTGGATTATTTTCTTCTTTCATTTCTCGATCCCCGGGTGGCTCGCAATCTAAGCCAATCTAGACACCGGGTGCGTATATTTTTGGGTAGACAAAGAAGTGCCACATAGATATTGCTTTGAAATTCAGTGTGGGCATCGTCCATGCTTGGTTCTCCAATATTTCTTCCGTATAACTAACCTAACCTAACCCCGCCTTTTGATGAATACGCAAATAGTGCTTGAGTATTCAGGCTTAAAAGTAGTCAAGGATTTCACGTGGGTCAATATTCAATAGTTTAGGCTCCAGAGGTTACGATGGCATTTTCTTTAACAAAAAATCGTGAATAACTTTGTATCGGTTGAACATAGAGCAATCATTTTGACACCATCGTGTTTGTCTCGTCAATGCGCTTCGAAAAATAGTAATGGTGTCCTGGTTAGGTCAACTTCAAAATTTGACCTCAGGTCAATGTCATTTGGTGATCCAGGTATTGTAAGATTATTATGTGACGTACTAAATTCCAAGGCTACGTTGGGGTGATAGTGGCTCGGGCCTGAGAGGCTCAACGGCTGGGAGCCGGCCAGCCGAGCCGCACGTGGCCTCAGGCGGGGAAAGACTGAGCTCAGGTGCGAGTGCCGGTAGATCGTGGCATTTCTCGTGGCGGCCTCGTCGGGACGACATCTTCAGGTTTCTTGTCCCCATCAAAATAAACGGTGCGACACTCGGGTGTCGCAGAAGTCCCGATACAAAATTCAGAGCTCTTTCGAAGTATAAAGGTCAGTCGGTGCGGAGCGCCGTGATCTCAGCTACGCTCTGGAGTCCCGCATTAAAGGAAATAGTTCACCTTCAACATGGGTTTTTAACTGAAATAGCAGCTTTGTAGCCCGTGTTGAGAAATCCTTATCTGGAACTTTTCTTGGCTGAAAAGACTCCAGCCGAAGATATTTGACTTTTTGGCGAAGGAATGCGGCGCATATATGATATACCGTACCGTCTGAAAGTGCCAGCACTGCCATGGAGCATGCGCAGACCAATAATGCACACCATAACATTAATAATTTACGACCTTCTGTCCTGAATTGGCGCGATGTAGGACCATTTTTGAAAATAAAAAAAAGAAACTATTAAAAAATATAATAAAATCGTGTTCTAAAAAATTTCCCGAAGGTGAACTATTTCCTTTAAAGGGAAATAATGACCTTTTGATTTTGTTAGCAACAATTTCTTAGGCTACCGTTATGGTTTTAAAATTATTTTATTTAAATTTAGGAATTAAATAAAATTATTCCCAAATTCAAAGTTGTAAGTTTGGAAAAATACAAAACAAGTACCTTGTGTACTTCATGAAGGTCATTGACAAATTCGTCCTTCCCTACCATTGTTTACATCGAGTGCGCGGCATTTTTGGAGGCTCTGTGACGTTTCCGATCAAACTGAGCGCTGCTCGGACACACGCGCTTTCGTTCTACATGGCAACCAGGCGTTAGCCAATCAAAAACCAGAAAGGGAATACGTTCTGGCTTTTCATTGGCTCACGCCTGGTTGCCATGGAGAACGAAAGCGCTACTCGCTACAACTCGCCACAATGGTTAAGTGCGCCGAGAAGCATGACAATGACTTTGTAAACAAATCGCCGAAGCTAAATAGGTCGCCGTCGATGTGCATCGATGAGCTTCCGATTTAATTGCCAGTTTTGTGTTATTGTTTGTTAGTTTTTTGGGGGGAAATTTTTTATTTTTCATGATAATATAAAGCATAGTGTTATATACAGCCACAGACAAATTATACAATACTCCTAATGTTGAAAACAAATGAATCGATTTGCAAAAGTTGAGGGTCGCAACCACTAACTATGCCGCCGTGATGTGCATCGATGAGCTTCCGATTTTATTGCCACTTTTTCCAATCGCTGTTAGTTTTAGAAGATCGCCGGGCATATAATCACGAGTAGAACGCACAATATATTTTCCACTCCATTGCGTAAAAAAACAATACGGGAAAAGCCCGCAGTTTGATGAGGACCAAAAGTACTTGCAAGTACCGGTCGTTAAAAGTGTGGAACGCTTATCAACTTTAACTTGAAATATCTTTCGGTAGGAAAGTTTTCATGCAAAATGTGATGAATTTACAATATATTTTGGTCTCGTCTGGCGATTTCAAGTGCTAACTCCATTTTTGTGGAAAAAGGTCATTATTTCCCTTTAAAGGGATTATACGGGTTTTCCCCAGAATAATTGAGTTGCATAGTAAAACGTACTTATTAAGGTGGTAGAAGTCCCACGGTAGCCACATTTTTCTGGAAATGACCTCTTCTGGACGTAAGGACATTCCAAAGTGCGCGGTAATGCCACCGCGTATTTTCTGCAGGACCGGCTGAGGCAGAGCCAGTCATCTCTTTTATGCTAATAAAACACCTCGCTTATGGCATATTTCCGGTAAAATAAGCAATATTTCAAAGAAAATAAACTTGTTTTGTTCCAACGACAGCAGCAGTTACCTAGTTTTCCCATACAATTCCATATTTTTCATTAATTTTCATGCCAAAAAATTAATACGCCACCACCAAATTCTCGACGCTAAAGGCCGGAGATAAGAAAACCGCAAAAACACAAAACCTGAACGAACAGTGTAGTAATACAAAGTCCCGTCAGTTTTGAATTGCATAATAATGTTGTGATCCAGTGTAGGACTTGCAGATAATTCAAAACTCCAAAATTGATCTTAAGATAAAAGTGGTGAACAGTAGTGCCGATCAAGTACTCGTTATCTGATACTAGTCTCGAAAAACGCCCAAGTTTTAACGCTGGTGAAATAGTGGACTAAATGAGCATTGAGGTCCCTGTTATATGTCTTAAACGTGTTTAAAGCTCATACAACTGCAAAAGAGTGCATTTACTTTCAGAACGGAAACCCGTTAATCCCTTTAAAGGGATTATACGTTCTTTCCCAGAATAATTGGGTTACATAGTAAAACGTACTTATAAAGGTGGTAGAAGTCTCACGGTAGCCACATTTTCCCGGAAATGACCTCTTCTGCACGTAAGGACATTCCAAAGAGTCCTGATTCCAAAGTGTGCGGTGATGCCACCGCGTATTTTCTGCAGGACCGGCTGAGGCAGAGCCAGTCATCTCTTTTATGCTAATACAAACACCTCACGTATGGCATATTTCCGGCAAAATAAGCAATATTTGAAAGAAAATAAACTTGTTTTGTTCCAACGACCGCAGCAGTTGCCTAGTTTTCCCATAAAATTCTATGAATTTTCATGCCAAAAAATGAATACGCCACCACCAAATTCTCAACGCTAAAGGCCAGAGAAAAGAAAACCACGAAAACACAAAACCTCAACGAACAGTGTGTAGTAATACAAAGTCCCGTCAGTTTTAAATTGCATAATCATTTTGTGATCCAGTGTAGGACTTGCAGATAATTCAAAACTCTGAAATTGATCTTAAGATAAAAGTGGTGGACAGTACTCGTTATACGTCGATCAAGTACTCGTTATCTGATACTGGTCTCGAAAAACGTGCAATTACTTTCTGGACGGAGACCCGTATAATCCCTTTAAAATAGCAATGGGCAAGGTGCGGTCTGAGCGTAGACGGGTGTGGTGCAGCGCGTATGGTGTGAATTGGGTGCGACGGTGGGTTGTGAGTGTGAGAGTACCGGAGATGTGGTAAGGTCGAGGGCGGATGCAGGATATTTTAGGTGTGACCGCAGACCAATTTAGGCGCGCCTTCCAAAAATCTACGGGCGCCTTCCAAAGAAAGGGCGCCGTCACTGACCGGAATGGCGCCGGCAATGGCCGAAAGGGCGCCGTCACTGGCCGGAAGGGCGCCTCGGGTCAAAAGGACCAGGTCATGACCTGTATGACCTGATACTTGGTAAGTTACTTTCAACAGGGCGTCCAAGCGGTCCATAGGGATGCTGCGTGCTCACGGGCTGTCCATCGCTGGGCGCCCGGCGACAGATAGCCCGTGGGGCGCCCTTCTGGCGGGGGGGGGGGGGCGCGACCGCTGCGGCCACCCCCTGGATCCGCCCCTGGGTAAGGTGGTGAGGATTCACTGTGACGGTGGAAGGTGGGTGTGAGAGCTGGAGATGCGGTAAGGTGGCGAGTTGTTTGTGAACGAGTGTGGATACCTGTGAATGTATATGTGCATAATGAGGTGGTGTGGGTGTCGGAAGCGTGACAAGGTGGTGTGTTGTTTGTGTAGGTGCGAATATACGAGAATGAAATATTTCCCCGGGAAGCGAGGAATGCCAAACTGATCCACGGTGAACGCTGAACGACATATACGGGCTGCTAGTTCAATACACCCGGGTGCCAGGCGGGGCATGTTAATGTAGTGGGAGTTAATGTAGAGAAATAGTTCACCTTCGGAAAATTTTCAGAACACGATTTTATTATATTTTTGAATACAGTGTCTTTTTTTTCAAAAATGGTCCTACATCGCGCCAATTCAGGACAGAAGGTTGTAAATTATTGATTTTATGGTGTGCGTTATTGGTCTGCGCATGCTCCATGGCAGTGCTGGCACTTTCAGACGGTACGGTACATCATATATGCGCCGTATTCCTTCGCCAAAAAGTCAAATATCTTCGGCTGGAGAGTCTTTTCAGCCAAGAAAAGTTCCAGATAAGGATTTCTCAACATGGGCTACAAAACTGCTATTTCAGTTCAAAACCCATGTTGAAGGTGAACTATTTCCTTTAAGTAACGGAGGGACGGGATGCTGGAGGCTATGCATGGCCTACAGCTAACTGGGTTCTCTTACAGTATGTCATGTTACATTTGTGGCGATGCATCTAGACGAGACAAACACATTGGTGCCATTCGCACGTCTCTATCTATATTCTATCAGGAGTTATTGACACTACAGATTTCCGGCGATGCGCCACCAGGCACCAACTGTCTCGGACTACGCAATCTTGCAAAAACCGGAAAAAGTTCAAAACTCTGAACTTTTTTGCGTTCTTGCGTACTTGCGTACTTGTGTCTTTTGCAAAATTGCGTACTTCTGTGCTGCGTCTTTTGTAAGTTTGCGCGATATTTCATGCGTACTGTTCCAGTGTAGCTCATTCAATGCATTTTCTATCAGCTGAACATTTTTAGACTACGCAAAAGACGCACACTTGCAAAAACCGTGCGTACTTTGCGTACTATCACGCATAGTGTAGCCTGGGCTTAAGATTCGCCCGTAGCCATTAAGTCCGGTCGGGACGAACCCTAAGATTCGCTCGTAACCATTAAGTCCGATCCGAACAAAGCTTAAGATTCGCTCGTAACCATTAAGTCCGGTCGGGACGAACCCTAAGATTCGCTCGTAGCCATTAAGTCCGATCGGGACGAAACCTAAGATTCGCTCGTAGCTTTAAGTCCGATCAGGACGAAACCTAAGATTCGCTCGTAGCTTTAAGTCCGATCAGGACGAAACCTAAGATTCGCTCGTAGCTTTAAGTCCGATCAGGACGAAACCTAAGATTCGCTCGTAGCCATTATGACTAAAAACAAAGCAGCAGCCGCCGGAATTCGAACCGGCCACCCTCCACGTGGAAACCGGGCAACTTAAAGGGAGTGTGCCTACTGACATCGCTTATTTGGGGTTATTGACATTGGTCTACAGAACATAATTTTATGAATTGAACCATTACTTCATTTCTCCAGATTCACACTAGTTGCTGAGATATTCCAAGACCACAGGAACTTGCTTGGGAGCAAAAAGTTATCGGGTAGACCCCAGAGGGCTTCCGGCTACTAAAAACACTGCAACTATCGATTACACCGCTAGCATATCGTTACCACCGGCCAATAGCAATTCGACCAAACAGCTCGTGCACGCTGATAGCAGCTGCCGAACACCAGAACCTGGGCGGCCATCATGCTTTTCGACGGTTTGTTTACATTTAACCAGACTGGTTATTAATAGGACAAAATTAATGGAACAGCCAGAATGGCCACTTCCACCACCAAAGTGGTCGGTCTCCCCATCAACTGAACAAACACGCCAGAATCATGTAACGGAAGTTAGCCCACATTCAGCCTACATTCGGCCCAGCCTAAAATCGGGCTACCATATGTAGGGAAAACCCTTTATTGCCTCATTTCTCCCTAACCCAACAAGCAATAGCGTTTTCAGGGGTTTCATTCGAAAGTACTCATCAGCCCAAAGACAGCCGTGCCGAGAAAAAATCGGCACTTTTTCCATAGGAAGAAAGTTATAGGCAAAGCTATATTTTGGGCCTACGAGGGGGCCCCTACGATTTTCTTCAAAATCGGCACAGACACTCTTCTCTACGAGGCAAGTGATCTGGCTGAAGAGACCATCATTTGCATTGAAGTCTAAAGGGTCAAAACCCTACTTTCTAAGGGGTGAAATCTACTTTCCCCATTTTCCCCAAAGTTTATTTTCGAAACTGCTCGAAATGGGTATCAATCGAAAGCACTCATCAGCCCAAAGACAGTCGTACCGAAACAAATCCACACTTCTTCCATAGGGAAAAAGTTATAGGCAAAACTATATTTTGGGCCTATGAGGGTGCCCCTACGATTTTCTTCAAAATCGGCACAGACACTTCTCTACGAGGCAAGTAATCTGGCTGAAGAGACCATCATTTGCATTGAAGTCTAAGGGGTCAAAACCCTACTTTCTAAGGGGTGAAATCTACTTTCCCCATTTTCCCCCAAAGTTTATTTTCGAAACTGCTCGAAATCAGTATCAATCGAAAGCACTCATCAGCCCAAAGACAGCCGTGCCGAACAAATCGACACTTTAACTATAGAACAAAAGTTATAGGCAAAACTATATGTTGGGCCTATGAGGGGGCCCCTACGATTTTCTTCAAAATCGGCACAGACACTCTTCTCTACAAGGCAAGTAATCTGGCTGTGAAGAGACCATCATTTGCATTGAAGTCTAAGGGGTCAAAACCCTACTTTCTAAGGGGTGAAATCTACTTTCCCCATTTTCCCCCAAAGTTTATTTTTCGAAACTGCTCGAAATGAGTATCAATCGAAAGCACTCATCAGCCCAAAGATAGCCGTGCCGAACAAATCGACACCTTTTCCATAGGAGGAAAGTTATAGGCAAACCTATATTTTGGGCCTACGAGGGGGCCCCTACGATTTTCTTCAAAATCGGCACAGACACTCTACTCTACGAGGCAAGTAATCTGGCTGAAGAGACCATCATTTGCATTAAAGTCTAAGGGGCCAAACCCCTGCTTTCTAAGGGGTGAAATCTACTTTCCCCAAAGTTTATTTTCGAAACTGCTCGAAATGGGTATCAATCGAAAGTGCTCATCAGCCCAAAGACAGCCGTGCCTAAACAAATCCACACTTTTTCCATAGGAAAAAAGTTATAGGCAAAACTATATTTTGGGCCTATGAGGGTGCCCCTACGATTTTCTTCAAAATCGGCACAGACACTTCTCTACGAGGCAAGTAATCTGGCTGAAGAGACCATCATTTGCATTGAAGTCTAAGGGGTCAAAACCCCACTTTCTAAGGGGTGAAATCTACTTTCCCCATTTTCCCCCAAGTTTATTTTCGAAACTGCTCGAAATGGGTATCAATCGAAAGGGCTCATCAGCCCAAAGACGGCCGTGCCGAAACAAATCCACACTTTTCCCATAGGAAAACAAGTTATAGGCAAAACTATATTTTAGGCCTAAGAGGGGCCCCTACGATTTTCTTCAAAATCGGCACAGACACTCTTCTCTACGAAGCAAGTAATCTGGCTGAAGATACCATCATTTGCATTGAAATCTAAGGGGTCAAAACCCTACTTTCTAAGGGGTGAAATCTACTTTCCCCATTTTCCCCCAAAGTTTATTTTTGAAACTGCTCCAAATGGGTATCAATCGAAAGCACTCATCAGCCCAAAGACAGCCGTGCCGAAATAAATTCACACTTTTTCCATACGAAAAACGTTATAGGCAAAACTATATTTTGGGCCTACGAGGGAGCCCCTACGATTTTCTTCGAAATCGGCACAGACACTCTTATCTACGAGGCAAGTAATCTGGCTGAAGAGACCATCATTTGCATTGCAGTTTAAGGGGCCAAAACCCTGCTTTCTAAGGGGTGAAATCTACTTTCCCCATTTTCCCCCAAAGTTTATTTTCGAAACTGCTCAAAATGGGTATCAATCGAAAGCACTTATCAGCCCAAAGACAGACGTGCCGAACAAATCGACACTTTTCTAAAGGAAAAAAGTTATAGGCAAAACTATATTTTGGGCCTAAGAGGGGGCCACTACGATTTTCTTCAAAATCGGCACAGACACTCTTCTCTGCGAAGCAAGTAATCTGGCTGAAGAGACCATTATTTGCATTGAAGTCTAAGGGGTCAAAACCCTACTTTCTAAGGGGTGAAATCTACTTTCCCCATTTTCCCCAAAAGTTTAGTTTCGAAACTGCTCGAAATGGGTATTAGTCGAAAGCACTCATCAGCCCAAAGACAGCCGTGCCGAGAAGAAACAAATCGACACTTTTCCCATATGAAAAAAATGTTATAGGCAAAACTGTATTTTGGGCCTATGAGGGGGCCCCTACGATTTTCTTCAAAATCGGCACAGACACTTCTCCACGAGACAATTAATCTGGCTGAAGAGACCATCATTTGCATTGAAGTCTAAGGGGTCAAAACCCTACTTTATAAGGGGTGAAATCTACTTTCCCCATTTCCCCCAAAGTATAAGGGGTCAAACCCCCTTAGGAAATATATGGGCCTATGAGGGGGCCCCTACGATTTTCTTCAAAATCGGCACAGACACTACTCTCTACAAGGCAAGTAATCTGGCTGAAGAGACCATTATTTGCATTGACGTCTAAGGGGTCAAAACCCCCTAGGAAATTTACTTTCCCCATTGTACCCCGATGTTTATTTTCAAACCTGCTCGAGTTGGGTATCAATCGAAAGCACTCATCAGCCCAAAGACAGCCGTGCCAAAAAATACACACTTTTCTCATAGGAAGGAAGTTATGGGCAAAACTATATTTTGGGCCTACGAGGGGGCCCCTACGATTTTCTTTAAAATCAGTACAGACACTCTTCTCTACAAGGCAAGAAATCTGGCTGAAGAGACCATCATTTTCATTGAAGTCTAAGGGGTCAAAAAACCCTAGGAAATATACTTTCCCCATTGTACCCCAAAGTTTATTTTCAAACCTGCTCGAGTTGGGTATCAATCGAAAGCACTCATTAGCCCAAAGACAGCCGTGCCAAAAATATCTACACTTTTCCCATAGGAAGAACGACACATGACATGCTTTCGATTGATACCCTACTCGAGCAGGTTTGAAAAAACTTTGGGGTACAATGGGGAAAGTAAATTTCCTATGGTGTTTTGACCTCTTAGACTTCAATGCAAATGATGGTCTCTTCAGCCAGATTTCTTGCCTTGTAGAGAAGAGTGGCTGTGCCGATTTTGAAGAAAATCGTAGGGCCCCCTCGTAGGACCAAAATTCTGAATTGCATATAACTTCCTTCCTATGGGAAAAGTGTCAATTGTTTTGGCATCGCTGTCTTTGGGCTGATGGTGCTTTCGATTGATACCCTACTCGAGCAGGTTTGAAAATAAACTTTGGGGTACAATGGGGAAAGTAGATTTCCTAGGGGGTGTTGACCCCTTAGACTTCAATGCAAATGATAGTCTCTTCAGCCAGATTACTTGCCTCGTAGAGAAGAGTGTCTGTGCCGATTTTGAAGAAAATCGTAGGGGCCCCCTCTCAGTCCCAAAATATAGTTTTGCCTATAACTTCTTCCTATGGGATAAGTGTCGATTTTCTTTGCCACGGCTTTCTTTGGGCTGATGAGTGCTTTCGATTGATACCCATTTCGAGCAGTTTCGAAAATAAACTTTGGGGGAAAATGGGGAAAGTAGATTTCACCCCTTAGAAAGTAGGGTTTTGACCCCTTAGACTTCAATGCAAATGATGGTCTCTTCAGCCAGATTACTTGCCTCGTAGAGAAGAGTGTCTGTGCCGATTTTGAAGAAAATCGTAGGGGTCCCCTCATAGGCCAAAAATATAGTTTTGCCTATAACTTTTTCCTATAAAAAAGTGTCGATTTGTTTGGCACGGCTGTCTTTGGGCTGATTGCTTTCGATTGATACCCATTTCGAGCAGTTTCGAAAATAAACTTTGGGGGAAAATGGGGAAAGTAGATTTCACCCCTTAGAAAATAGGGTTTGGACACCTTAGACTTCAATGCAAATGATGGTCTCTTCAGCCAGATTACTTGCCTCGTAGATAAGTGTCTGTGCCGATTTTGAAGAAAATCGTAGGTGCCCTCATAGGCCCTAAATATAGTTTTGCCTATAACTGTTTTCCTATGGAAAAAGTGTTGATTTGTTTCGGCACGACGGTCTTTGTGCTGATGAGTGCTTTCGATTAATACCCATTTCGAGCAGTTTCGAAAATAAGCTTGGGGGAAAATGGGGAAAGTAGATTTCACCCCTTAGAAAGTAGGGTTTTGACCCCTTAGACTTCAATGCAAATGGTGGTCTCTTCAGCCAGATTACTTGCCTCGTAGAGAAGAGTGTCTGTGCCGATTTTGAAGAAAATCGTAGGGGCTCCCCTCGTAGGCCCAAAATATAGTGCTGCCTATAACTTTCTTCCTATGGCAAAAGTGTCGATTTTGTCGGTACGGCTGTCTTTGGGCTGATGAGTGCTTTCGATTGATACCCATTTCGAGCAGTTTCGAAAATAAACTTTGGGGGAAAATGGGGAAAGTAGATTTCACCCCTTAGAAAGTAGGGTTTGGACCCCTTAGACTTCAATGCAAATGATTGTCTCTTCAGCCAGATTAATTGCCTCGTAGAGAAGTGTCTGTGCCGATTTTGAAGAAAATCGTAGGGGTACCCTCATAGGCCCTAAATATAGTTCTGCCTATAACTTTTTTCCTATGGGAAAAGTGTGGATTAAACATCCACACAAATCCCGGCACGGCTGTCTTTGGGCTGATGAGTGCTTTCGATTGATACCCTTTTCGAGCAGTTTCAAAAACAAACTTTGGGGGAAAATGGGGAAAGTAGATTTCACCCCTTATAAAGTAGGGTTTTGTCCCCTTAGACTTCAATGCAAATGATGGTCTCTTCAGCCAGATTACTTGCCTCGTAGAGAAGAGTGTCTGTGCCGATTTTGAAGAAAATCGTAGGGGCCCCCTCGTAGGCACAAAATATAGTGTTGGCTATAACTTTCTTCCTATGTGAAAAGTGTCGATTTTTTTGCACGGCTGTCTTTGGGCTGATGAGTACTTTCGAATGATACCCCTGAAAACGCTATTGCTGGTTGGGTTAGGGAGAAATGAGGCAATACAGGTTTTTCCCTACATATGGTAGCCCGAATCTAGGCTGGGCTGAATGTAGGCTGAATATGACGTTGGTCAAGCTAGCAGCAGGTTCAGCAGATGGATATCCATCTGTAGATGGATATTCAAACTGAAATGGACCCCTCAGATTGGGCCCAAAAGCTCCTAAATCATAGAACTTAACGTCCTGATCATGATGAGCATTAAATCGTAGGGGTCCGCCCCAATTACCTTGACCCTTTGACCCATTGTAACTTCTTAACTAAGGCGGGCCGAGCTTAGCTTTTATGCGTATCGTACCCAGGAGGTGAAACTGTATCATATTGTAGATTTTCAGTGAAATCGTAGGGGTCCGCTCCACATGACCTCGACCTTTGACCCATTGTAACTTCTTAACTAGGGCGGGCGATCTTAGCTTTTATGCTCATCATGATCAGGACGTTAAGTTCTATGATTTAGGAGCTTTTGGGCCCAATCTGAGGGGTCCGTTTCAGTTTGAATATCCATCTACAGATGGATATCCATCTGCTGAACCTGCTGCTAGCTTGACCAACGTAGTCGAAGTAGTGTATATTGCAGTTCTGTAGTGGAATTTGGAAGCGATCAGCGGTCGTTCCGACATTTTTTAACCCCCAAGCCCATTTCACTCCTTTAAACCCGGAATATCGAAAAATGATAAATAAAAACGTTGTAGCTAAGGCTTGTAGCTATCTGTTCCAGAAGTCAGATTTAAAATATGTACCATAGGTTACGAGCCAGCTTCGTTCTGAAAATCATCGATTTAACATGGGAACCCTATGGTGTAGTAGGTTTTTAACGCCCAAACGCCCGAGTGCTGCCAACCGTTACTGGTGGGGGCTGCACTAGCTGTCCCTAGCGGCCTGCTGGCGAGCTGCAAAAACTCCCTGTCCTTGGCGAGCTGCAAAAACTCCAGCTTTTAGTGCGAGCTATCTCGTTCGTATCTTTGGTAGTTGTGTTATCGTGGTTTTAGTTTGGTAATTGGTATCGTCCTTCCAATAACTTGACAATCCTGGCTGATGCGTTGACAAATCTTCAACGAACGATAACGGTCATTTGTGGAAATGCCGAATCAGTGCTGCGTCCAAGGCTATGTAAACCAGGTAGACCGCTCCGGCCGAAAAAGTGGCGACAACTCGTAATTTAGTTGCAACCACCCCGCAGCTGCTCTGACGCGGATGAGGGTCTCGCGGCCGGCCGGCCGGTCGCCTACGTAGGATTAACGCGTAGACCCCTCCCGCTTTTTTGTCGCTTGGTTCCTTTGTTTGTCGGCTGATTTTTAAACTTAAGATGTCTATCTACCAAAAATTAAGCGTTGTATTGGGTGCCGTTGCGAAAATTGCAATCCGACCCAAACTTTTTAAGTTATGGGCCGGAACAGTTTGCTGCCCGGTGATTCCGGAAGGCCGCGTACTCCCCCCGTTTTTTCCCCGCTTGGTTCCTTCGTTTACCGGCCGATTGTTACACTTAAGATGTCTATATACCACAAACTAAGCGATGTATTGGATGACTTTGGGAAAATCGCAATGCAACCCAATTTTTTTTTTTAAAGTTATGGGCCGGCAAATTCCACTGACCGGCGATACCGGCCGGACCGCCGTACGTAAAACTCCAACGCGCACGTTCCTCCGGTGTGTGTCGCCAGCTTTCTTCCTTTGCCGACCTATTGTTACAATTAAGATAACAATCTGTCACAAATTGAACGATGTATCCTATGCCGTTGAGAAAATTGTCATCGGACTCAAACTATTGACATTTTGGCCCGGCAAAGTTAACCATACTTTGGCTCACGATGGCAGACCGGACAGCCACCACATACAATACTCAAACAGTGATAACACTCAAATAGTCTGAATTTAAATCATGCGGCCCATATTATGGCTAAGGAAAAATTGCACTAGGCTTACCTGATAAATAAAACAAAGTTGCTAATATAACAGTTGACAATTTGCGATGATAACGTCTGACAGTTCTTGGCAAAGGCCAAAGCATACCCACAAAATAGATATTCTCATCTTTTTTGACGAGTTTCATGAAAATCTGATTAGATAAGTCGATTGTCAAATGCATTCAAGCAATTCAAAGTAACTGTTTAAAATTACACTTCCCGCCCGCGTCTCCGCACCACACCATCCCGCCCACTCACCGCGTCTCCAGCCGACGCCGGCCCACCAGGCGCCGCCATTGGCGGATCCAGAACGGTGGTGGTGGGGGGAGGGGAACGTTTTTTTTGGGGGGGATTCCAAAAAGTCTCACACAATTCTGAAAACTCATCGGATTTCGCTTGCTTATGCATTGATAGCTGATTTAAAACAAACTTTTCTTAGTAAAAGTTGCTTGGATTTTGTTCTATATCAGGAAATGTGTCAATTTTGCGCCGATTTCAGGTTTGTCGGGGGGAGGGGCATGAACGCCATACCCTCACCCCTCCCCCTGGATCCGCTAGTGGGTGCCGCGGCGAGACGCAATGCGTTTTTGCCTGTGGAGACCAGTGCAGAACATCCGAGATCTTTGGTCACAGCCCATGGTCACGGCCACGGCATGAGCTGGCAAGTCACAGCTTTAGTCACGGCGCTGCAATGCTAACCCTATGGCGCTGGCCTCGCCAGTCACAGCTTCAGTCACGGCCGTGACCAGGTCTGGTCCCAGCGCTGGGACGCTGGGACCAGAATTCTGCGACTCTAGTTGCCTGGCAACGCACGCGCCAGGGCGCTGTACGTGGCAGGAGCTCTCCCAAATGCATTGTGTCTCAAGTGCGGTCTCTAAATAGTAAATACGTCGCGTTACATCGCTCAGAATTAATTGACCTTTCACATATACATTTGTATAACTCTCAAAGTTTTCTCAAACTAGGAAAAATCCTCGAAAAGCTCCTAGACACCCATGCCCTCCGCACGGCGCCATGCAATTAACGTTACGTAAGCAAATGATGTTCGGCTATTCTGACCCTCATCCTCGTCATCAGTCGTCGACCAATGAGCGTGGAGAGTGTCAGACGCTGATTGGCCAAAAAGCTGTTGGCAGCAAAACCTGGTTCATGAGCAAATGCGTGAATAAGACCAAGCTGCGGACGTTGCTAATATTTGTCGCCCTTTTTCCCCATGTTAAATAGGCGGAGCGGACCCCCCTGGCTGCGTCCAGGTCTTTGTCATCCCACAACACGTCCTCGAAGGCTTTTAGTACCAATAGCTACTAAGAGGGGAAACGTTTTTTAGTACGGATTATTACTAAACGTTGCGAAGTTTAGTATCATTTCGTACTAATCAGAAGCTTAGTATCATTTCGTACTAATCAGAAGCTTAGTATCATTTCGTACTAATCAATGTATGCGCTCGTTAGCGTTGGAAGGCCGGAAAGGGTGAATGTGCTTGCGACGTTTAAAGACTGTATTGATATCAAAAACAGTAGAGTGGCTCGGGCCTCACGCTGCACATACCGCCGTCCGCCCCGCTCAGCTTCCGACTGCCGGCCGCCGGCTCCCGTATTGAGAAAACAGACACTGCTGCTGTAGCGCACGTGCGCTGCACGCCGGAGGCACCTGCGGTCCGCTGAACCACACCTCCCCCTGATCATGAGGATCACTCGCACCCTACACAACAATCTCGCCGCGGAGGCCGGCGGCGGCGCTGACTCCGACGAGGAGCCACGGCGGGGGAATCTGACACCGTGCTGTCGCACTGTGGCGCATCACACAAGTCCGACTGATCAGCAGTCGGATGGGGCACAGGAACAGACTCCATCACGTACAGCGGGTCATCACTGTCATCGTCAGGTGCAGGACTCTGAGGTGGCTGCTCACTGTTCCTGCGTCGCAGGTCCCTAACGTGGCGCGGCATGCCGTCCACTTCCACGACCTGCGGGGAGACCACGGCCGTGACGGTACCCCGCCCAGACGGCTCCGTACACCGCGTCCCGCGGCGCCTCACCCACACCGCGTCACCGACTGCGTGCACGCCCAGCTCCACCGCAGTGAGCTCCATCGCCCCGGCCTCGGCGCACTCCACCGTCCCAGATGGAGCGGCTGCCAGGCGCACACAGTCACGTGGCTCATAGCGATGCACTCCGCAGAACGGTGCGCTGCCGGCCCCTTCGCCATCGCGCGGCGTCACATTATATAAGTGCACTGCCTCGGCGATGGCACACCGTTTCCGAGCGGCGATAACTTTCACCGTTCGGTGACTCCGCTCGATCACTCCGTTTCCGCTCGGCGCATGCGCCGCCCGGAACCTCACCGTCACCCCCCAGCGAGCGGTGAGGACGGCGAACGGTCGGCCGCGGAAGACCGGATCGTTGTCACATAGGAGCTCCACCGGGGCCCCCCGCTCATAAAATATTTCCTCAAGCCGCTGGACGATGCTCGAGCTATCCTGTCGACGCAGTGACCGCCACACAGCGAACCGCGACGGTCCACAGTCAATCACGCTGAGGTACGACTGACCCTCGTGGTGTGTAACGTCAATGGCTAGTCTCCACCATGTTTGTGGCACCGCTAGTGACCCGTGCCGCCACTTGACTGGGGCCGGGTCGATCGCTCGGCACACATCGCAATTCGCCACCACAGCGCGCACTTGCGCTCGGGTCACATGACCGATACACCGGCGAGCAAAGTACAGCGTCCTTCGAACACCCGGGTGACCGGCTCGCTTGTGTACTTCGGCAATGCTCTCCGCACCGACGGCGGCTGCACTCACAGCTGGCGGCTCACAGACGGCGGCCGCACTCACAGTTGGCGGCACACCGATGGCGGCTGCACTCACAGCTGGCAGCTCACAGGCGGCGGCCGCGCTCACAGCCGGCGGCTTATCGCGAAGCCACTCCTTGGGCACGCGCGTCAGCGCGTCGGAGCGGTTCTCCGCCGATCGCACGAGCGCCACAGACAAGTTGAGCTGCAGCTCGCTGACCAGCTGACGGATGATCTCGACGCGACGCCGGATTAACAGCTCGCCGTGCGCCTTGGTACGGAGGCGCGCGCGACCACTGATCGCGTCATCAATCCAGCGGGACACCGTCACCGAGTCCGTGCGGAGGTCAATTGTCCGCGCACCCCAGGCGACGGCCAGGCTTACACCTCGGATGGCCGCATCCAGCTCGGCCATGTTGATATGCATGGCCTCATCGCGCCTGAGCCAGCACGCATCCTCGATGACGTCACCGCCTGACGTCTCCAGGACAACCCCCGTGGCCAGCGAGCTCGCGTCAGTCCAGACGACTACACCATCGCCCTCCACGCACCATACGCCTCGAGCTGGATCGTCACTGACTAGGCGACTCGCAACGCTGTCCATCTGCGCACGCAGCGCCGCCTCCTCGGTGACGTCATCCCAACCCTGCGTCAGCTCGTTCACGCGCCGCTTGATCCATGCCACCGCGGGCCGGAGCCATCCGCACACGGGCAAATGGGCCACCAGTCGCCCACACCACGCGAACACGGTTCGGCGAGTCACACGCGCTGGCGGCGCGTCCACAGCGTTGTCCCGCACCCACCGCAACTCTCCGTCATCTGCCTGGACTCGCAGGCCCAGGAGCCGGGCTCCGCTGGCCGCTCGCTCCGGCGGCTTGCACGCCAGACCGTACTTGGCGAAGTGTTGCACTACACTCTCGGCACTGGCGACATCCTCGTTGACAAGCAAGTCGTCCACATACGCCAGCACCGCCCGCTCTATCGCTGGGTCCTGTGACAACACAGCACGGACGACCGCCTTCATAACCAGCGGAGCCACGTTCAGCCCGAATCCCAGCCTGGTCAGACAGTAACGCTGACCGCGCACCACCACTGTCTGAAAAGGCCACAGCTGCTGCTCCACACGTAGCTGAAGGTAGGCCTTCTTCAGATCTACGACGGCGACGCGCGATCCGTGCTTCCGCCACTTGCGCAACTGGTCTGCGCACACGTCGGAGTCCGCGGTGTGAGCAGTGACGTGGCTGTTGAGCTCACGATAGTCGAGCACTGGTCTCACTTTGGCCTTGTTTCTCTGCTGCACCGCCATCAACGGCACCAGTCCGCGTGGCGGCCCGTGCTGCGCCTCGTCGTAGGGCACCAGCCAACCGCTGGCGATCCACTCGTCCAGCTCCTCGTCAAACTCTTGACGCGCGGCTGGCGGCACGGCGTACTGCTCGACCCTGTTGCCGAGACACTCGGGCCCCCCACCGTCCGCCCACTTCCACGCCACTGTCCATGCTCGTTCCGCCGCGTCAAACCGCGCTCTAAAGTCAGCCGCATCCACCTCGAGCGGCGGGCACACCGCAGCACCACAGAAGCGTACATCAGTCGGTGACTGCACGCTGACGCCTCCCAGGGTGGAGATGCCGGAAATGCCGAGTACCATCTCGACCCCCATCGGCCGCTCATCCACCACCAGCACATCAAGTGTGGCCCGCCGGCCGGCCGGCGTCTCCACACTGACGCTGCCGACACCGCTGCACCGGAACGGTTCTCCACTGATCGTGGTCACCACGATCTGCCGCTGGCGCCAGCGCTCACAACATGGCGCGTACACAATCGTGTCCGTGCAGCCGGTGTCCACTAGCGCGCGACACTGCCGACCGTCCACTCGCAGTTCGACCACGGGCAGGGCGCCGCTCAGTGCTGCACCGGAGACGACGCCGGCGCTGGCACGCCATCTCCTGCACCGTTTCCCGACTGCTGGGGACAGGAGACGGAGATGTGGCCCAGCTCTCCACAGTTCCAGCAGCGTCGTGGCCACCGTGATCCCCGTGTCGGCTGGTCTCGTGACGGATGACTCGGTGGCGGCTGGCCGCGATGCGCCCCGTCACGCGGTGGCGCCTGGGCTCGCCTCCCCGCGGCCACTGCCGTAACACGCTCGTCACTGAGCACGGCGCGGGCGCGTGACAGGACGCTGGCCAAGTCCAGTCTCTCGGCTCTGGACCCAGCACGGATGGTCTGTCGCACCGACTCCGGCAGCCCAGCGATGAACGCGCAGACGAGTGCTCGCTCCGGGATACCGCCAAATAGCACTGCGAGACGCCGAAGGTCGGCCAAGAATACATCGGCGGACTCGCCCACCCTGAGGTGGCGGCTAGTGAAGGCCTCGTACGCCGCGTGCTGGTCTAGGGCGAACGCGTCGTACAGCGCGTCGCGCGTGGCCTCCAGAGAGCTGCGACTGGCGACCGGCATCTGCGACCACACTGCAAATGCGCCGCCAGTAAGGCGCAGCGGAAGCACCGTCTCTGCGGCGACACCACGGAGCGCACACAGCATCTTGGCCCGCTCAAACCACTCAACGACGTCTGCCGACCCGTCGTATTCGGCAATCAGCCGAGCGTCAAAAGCGGGACGCTGTGCGGCGGCCATTACCACTCCAGGACTGGCGATCGCCTCCATTGCTCCAGGGCTGGCGGCGGCCTCCACTGCTCCAGGGCTCACGACAGCCTCCACTGCTCCAGGGCTCGCAACGGTCTCCATTAAGGCCGAAATAGCTTGTGCTTGCGACGTTTAAAGACTGTATTGATATCAAAAACAGTAGAGTGGCTCGGGCCTCACGCTGCACATACCGCCGTCCGCCCCGCTCAGCTTCCGACTGCCGGCCGCCGGCTCCCGTATTGAGAAAACAGACACTGCTGCTGTAGCGCACGTGCGCTGCACGCCGGAGGCACCTGCGGTCCGCTGAACCACAGTGAATTTAGTGGTGTAAGTAAATTCATGATTCTTAAATTTAGTGGCGTAAGTAAATTCATGATTCTGAGGAATCAGAATGGGTTGGATCATGATGCATTTGAGTATTTTATCTACTGTGGTTAGATGTGTTGAGACTTGAGTGATTTGCCGTTAGTTATAGTTATCTTGGCCATGACCGCCATTTCTGTAGCGTCTGTGGTCAGGGACGGTTGCATAGGCAGCGTTTTGAGTTACCTTCAAGTGTGACACACCATTGGCCGACTAATACCGTTATATGTACCCTTGTTTTTACATAGCCTTGTATGTACCTTGGTTTACATAGCCTTGTATGTACCTAAGTGATTTCTGTGTAGCACTACCACATTGCTGTTATTAACAGACTCAAGACGGTGTGTTGTACTCAGTGTTGACAAGTGGGTGGGGGGTGGACGGTGGGTTTGGGGGGGGGGGGGGGGTGGGCAGGGGCGGATAATTAGGGGTTTTGGGGGTGCTCAACCACCCTCAGCTAAAAAGTGCACCCCTTCACTGTAAAAAGCACCCCCTCAAATAAACAAGTCTGTTTAACTAACGGCTGCTCAGTCTTGCTTCAGCGAAGTAAGACTGAGTGGTGTAAAAGTGTGTGTATGTGTGTCTATCTATATATCTGAACCCCGCTTCAGACAAGCTAAGTGGCTGTTGGATAGCTCTGTTGTTTTGTGTATTTTTTTAGGAACCACATTAGATTTAGATATAAGTATTAGATATTTAATTTTGTGGATCGTTAAGGTATTATATTTGGTAACGGTGGGGCTGGCGTCACAGGTGATGGTAACAGTGGGGCTGGCGTCAGCGTCACAGCCTGGCAATCAAATCAAGGTTCAAGGTTACTATCACCGTTGTTGGTCTGGAGTCATGGGGAAGCTTAATGACATCAAATTCTGGCTACGAGCGAATCTTGGGCGGACCTGATCAGACTTAATGGCTACGAGCAGTAGGTTTTGTTGCGATCAGACTTAATGGCTACAAGCTGTAGGCCGACCCGATCAGACTTATTGCTACGAGCTGTAGGCCGACCCGATCAGACTTAATGACTATGAGCTGTAGGCCGACCCGATCGGACTTAATGGCTACGAGCTGTAGGCCGACCCAATCGGACCTAATGACAGGGTTAGGTTAGATTAGGTTAGTTAAGTTTAATTCCGATCTGTTCGGCCTACCGCTCGTAGCTATTAAATCGGGGCGGCCTAAGATTCGCTTGTATCTGGTGATGTAATAAAGCTTCCCTATGACTCGATCAACAACAGTGATATTAACCTTGAACCTTTATTTGATTGCCCGGCTGCGATGGTGACGCCAGCCAGCGACAGTGACACCAACCCCACTGTTACCTTATATTTAAGCATTCATAGTTAGCTGTTACCTCTTACTTGCTTTTTAAAGGACTTTTCATTCTAGCTTGTGTGCGCCACAATTGTCTTGGTCTTATTTTTGCGTTATTAGTTGTAGGGTTGGATAAGAATATATTTTTTAAAAGAAAATTAGGGATAATTAAGGTATATTTAGTATTTAGTTTATTTAAGTGTTTCATTCTAGCTTGTGTCCTCCCACTTAGGATTGTACACAGCTGTTGTTAGTTTGCTTGGCTCACTTCTTGTTGTGAAGTGTCTAGTATTAGGTGCACTCATAGCTGATTTGTGTCACTAGCTTTACTTAGATCTAGTTAAGGTTTAGAAGAAGAAGAAAAAATAAGTTAAATTAGTAAAGTATAGAAAAGTGCATCGTACCTAAGTTATATACCTAAGTTACTAATGTATTCAAATGAGCATTACTAGGATGCAGGTGAAGGTAGCAGAGCTAGAGGCCCTCCAGGCCAGGGTAGTGGAGCTTGAGGCGCAGTTAAGTAAGTGTAGGTGTAGAGATGAGCCGCAGGAGGGTGTAGCTCCTGACCAAGGACCGTATGCGCAGATCGTGGTTAGGGGTCAGAAAAGGAGCCTACAGGATCAGGGACCAGTGGTAGTTCTGATAGGGGCATAAGGGAGGAGGATAAGTCAAAGGTGGATAGTCCAGCTGGGGTTTGGAAGTGTGTTGGAGGGTCACATTTCTGGAGACCCAACACTGTGGAAAGTAATGCTAGGGCCACAGACAGTAAGGATGAGGAGGGGTGCTGGGTAATGGAGGGTGGTAGCAGAATCTGGAGGAGGAAGAGGGAAGGGGATCAGGAGGGATGGACAAAAGTTCATGGTATAGTCAGGCAGTACAGCCCCAGGGAATATCCGCAGGTTACAATATCAAATAGGTTCAGTGCGTTAGAGTCAGCAGCTGAAAGTGACGGGGAAGAGGTTCAGCATTTAGTGGTTGGGGACTCAAGGGTAAGGCCCTTAAGGTGAACATTCTGTGGGAAGAGGGACAGATGTATAGTCAAACCAGGGGCAAGAGTAGCTGATATGGGCCATGTCATTGAGGCAGAACTTGGTAGGAGTAGCCCGGAGACAGTTATACTACAGGTGGGGGTGAACGACATAGGACCAAGGCAGAGTGTGAAAATAGTAGCAGAGTACCGGAGCCTGCTGCAGAGGCTGAAGGAGTCCAGGAAACCAGTCTTTGTGACTGGCATCCTCCCTCGCTGTGGAGCCAGTGAGGAGTGGTACTCGAGAGCTCTGTCTGTGAACAGCTCAGTTCAGAACTTATGTTCAGCTATGGGGCTTAGTTATGTAGACTTATGGGATCAGTTTTATGAGTGGCGTTGGTACTATATGAAGGATGGGCTTCACTTATCGGATGAGGGGGCAAGGGCTTTGGGAGATGCCTACAGAAGCATCATTCAGGGAAACTAAGTAGGAGGGGGGGGGGGACGCTAGTACCAGGGCATCAGGAAGTAAGCATTGGTAGAAGTTCATGTCAGAATAGGACAGTAGATCATAATTCCCTCAGAATTAGTAGAGTCAGCTCAAAGTATAAGATCACATGTGTGTTGCTGAATGCCCAAAGTATTAGGTCTAAATTTGATGAGTTTGAGTGTTATGTTGCCCTTGAAAATCCTGATATAATTTGTGTAACCGAGACATGGGTTAGTGAGGGGTATAATAGGGATAGGCTACAGGATTTCTAGTTACAAGGGTATAACATGTTCTCATACTGCAGAGAATCGTGGCAGGGGGGCAGAGTGTTTGTATATGTAAATAGCTTGTATTGCACTACTAGAGTTGGTGATTCTAGTAAAGTAAAAGAAGTAGAATCAATCTGTCGCGACATTAGAATTGGTACAGGAAACAGAGGAAGGTTGAGGATAGGTGCATTTTACAGACCAGGGAATCTTCCAAGGAACTCCCAAGCTGAAACAGACCAAGATATTTGTGAGGAAATACGTAGGAACTTTCGGGCTCAGTGTCTTATTATGGGAGATTTTAACTTAGGAGGATACGAAAGTATAGCAGAGGAAACAAATGAGTGTAGGTTGTATAGGCAAATCTTTGAAGAGGAGCTTTTCATGCATCAGTTTGCAACAGAGCCAACCAGACATTGCTCCATTCTAGACCTTGTATTCTCAGACAACAGTGATCAAGTTAGTGACATAAGTATTTGCGAAGGTCTAGGAACCAGTGATCACAATATGGTTCAATTCAATATCTCATCAGAAATGAGGCCCAAAGATAACCTTATTATGGTTCCAAACTTCAGCCGGGCTGATTTTGATGGCATTAGAAATGACCTCGCACAGATAAAATGGAACGTTGAGTTGGCAGGTTTAGATGCATGTGAGGCCTGGAATGTTTTCAAAGCTAGATTAAGCCAAATTCAGAATCGGCATATACCCCTCAGGCACAAACGTAACAGAACCAAGGGCAAACCAGTTTGGCTGAGTCGCTGTTTTGCTGATAGTGCAATTCGCGCCCCGGGCCGGTGGACAGGGGCAGGCCTCCCGCACCTCCGCGCATAGCTCCTGGCGCCACACCTCCACTGGCAGATCCAGCCTCCCAATATGGGGGGGGGGCTAATTTCACTGGGGACCTTCCGGGCCCCAGGGGCCTCCATATGACCTCAAAGGTACCCCCCATTTTTCCCTTTGCGGATTTGGGTTATTTTTGTTCGCTATGCTATTCTTACGTGTAATGACATAGGTGACCTAGGTGACATAGGACGTGTCAATTAAGTGCAAACATAAAATTGATGGATATTTGCCTCCAAATATATACAATTTTGTCATTGTATATGCTATTTTATATATAAATTAGTTATTCGCTAATACTTTTTGACTGAATAAAGTTAGAAGGGCACGGTAAACGTCATTTTGTTGGTATCATCAAGACACGTTGAATGCTGTGCAGCATGATTTCTGTCTGACATTTGATGACCTTGACCTAAGGTCAAGGTCACGGAGCAAAGTCACTTTTCCAAATTTGACCTACACAGCAATGTTATATTTCTTTGAACTTGTCTTGAAGATAGGAATTCATTGGTATTCAAATAATTGCGCGATCTTTGATGATTATAAAGCAAACTGAGACATTTTCGGGCTTTCTTTACACCGAAAAGGAAGTTATGAAGTTACTATTCGACATTCAAATTAAAATGAATTTAAATGTTGCCATTGCCAATTAGGCGTTATTTAAGCACAATCGAATTCCTCGCAACAAGACAAGTTTTAAGATATATAACATCGCCATAAATGCGGCCACAATTGGAAACCAAACCTTGAACCTTGACATTGACCTTAGGTGAAGGGTCACCAAATGTTAGAAAGAGGTCATACTGCATATCACTCAACGCGTCTTACGAAAATAACAAAATGGTGTCCATTTTACCTTTTTATCTTTATTCAGTCAACAGTTATTGGAGAATACCTAATATCTTTCACAAAAAGTGCACAAGAAATGGCAAAATTTAGCATATTTGAAGATAAATAACCATCATTTTGTTTTCTGTTTGAACGACACTTCTTTACACTTAACAATAATACAGTCAAAATAGGAAATACATTTGGCTTGGGTATCCAAAAAATATTCAATTAAAAAAAAACTAACTTTGAAATTTAAGGTCAAGGTCATAAAATGTCAGACAGAGATCATGCTGCAGAGCATTCAATTCGTCTTGATGAGAACTTGATGACGTCTATCGTACCAATCTAGTTTTTTTCAGTCAAAAGTTATTAGCGAATAGCATATTTTTTATATATAAAATAGCATGTAAAATGGAAAAAATTGTGATATTTGGAAGCAAATATTCCTCAATTTCAATTTTTCTCTCACTTAATTGACACGTTCTTACACATAAGAATAGCATGGCAAAAAAACTAGAAACACGTTTGAGAAAAGGTATCCAAAAAGTTGTACAATTTCGAAAACGTACTAAATTGTGAAATTTTCGCAAATAAAAAAATAAACGTCACCATGTTATAAAACAGCTCATTGCCATTCTAATGACATAATACATTGGTTCATAAATTTCCCGCCATATGGGCTGACAAAGATTGACCTGCACCGTGACCTTATAAAAATGTCCGAGGCGATATCTCCTGAACCACTGCTTGCATTGCAATACAACTTTCACAACTCACTTAAGCGCCCCAGGCTACCCCATATACCAATTTTGGCCATAATCGGTGACATGTCGGTGTCATTCTGCACTTTGTTTTGGTCGATTTGTCGTGGAATACCACAGCTACAAAAAGAAGACCATTGGGATTTTTAACTGAACCTAATTACCCTACTTAATACTAGTAGACGTATTCCACACAACATAGGTACCTATGTAAGGAAATTAATTACCGCGCTCCTCGGCCACCGAGCAGGCAGCAGGAGACCAAAGGCTGCGACGCTGCGTGTCAAGTTATAACTTCCGTTGGTTGTGAATCACTCCAAAATAGCGTCAGACGCGCCACTTTCCCTATCCCTACTGCTACCAAAATGCTAGCAAATAGAGGAAACACAAATGAGGCAAAACAAAATTATTTATTTCGCAAGAATCATCACACCTTCTGGAGTGCTTCAAGCTCCATGCGCCAACAAGGCAAACTAGAATCGCGACAAGATCACTGTTCGATGTGCCATTCGCCAGAGTGATAACTGTATCGTCCGGACTGTTTGTTACACGAACGAGGCAAAAACAATATTTATTTATTTCGCAACAAGCTATTTTTTCGTAGGCAGTACCCATTTTCATTGCCAGTCACCAAGCTCGGACCAGACGGGGACATGTGGGGCCTGATCAAGACGATGGACGGCCGGCGACCACCAGCCCGGCCGGCCACCTCCATCGCCAGGCCTGGAGTAGCGGGCCAACCCTCGCAACCGATGAGACCAGCCGTCACTGACAGAGAGAAGGCGGAACTCTTCTGCCAGGCCTACGCGGGGTCTCCCGCCTCCAGAAAAACAAGACCACCGACCATGTCATTAAGGTCGAAGCCAGACAAGCCATGAACCAGCCATGCTGTGGCGGCCGCTGCGTACCAGATCTGCTCGCCCTTCTCCCGCAGAGAACTCCTGCAGACCATCAGGAAACTGCAGAAGGGACGCAGCCCCGGTGTCGACACCGTAACTAACGATCTACTCCATCAACTCAGCCCGACAGCACAACGCGAGCTCCTGTCGGTACTGAACTGGGGCTGGCGAGAGGGAGAGGTGCCGTAGAGTATGATTGTGGAGGGCAGCGGAGACCGTCGCCATTCCCAAGAAAGGGAAACCGCCAACCGAGACCGGCAGTTACCGTCCGATCAGCCTGCTTAGCTGTATCGGCAAGCTGTCGGAGCGCCTCGTACATCATCGGCTGCAGTACTGGCTCGAGAGCGCCGGCAAGCTGAACCCGAACCAGGCTGGGTTCCGCCGAGGACACTCCACCATCGACCAACTCGCACGCGTCACCCAGACCATCTTTGACGGCTTTGAGTCCAAGAAGCCGCAGCGCCCCGTCCTTGTCCTCCTTGACTACGCGCGAGCGTATGATCGAGTGTGGCGGGACGCGCTGTACGCTAAGATGGGACGCCTGGGTGTACCGGCCTGTGTCACGAAGTGGATCAGAGCCCTCCTCCGAGACCGATGCGCCACAGTGCGTGTGGGGAGAGGAGACCTCGCGCTGGCGGGTCTTTCAAGAAGGTCTGCCGCAGGGCAGTGTCCTTCCCCCCACTCCTATGACTTAACTACTGTAACGACATCGACGACACCTTCAGGGACGACGAGAATGTCGTGTCGCTCTTCGCGGACGACGTGGCCGTTCTCGCGACTGGCCGCTCTCTGCAAGACTGCGCCGACAATCTCCAACCGGCATGGACAAGGTCAGCCGCTGGGTGACTTCTTGGAAGGTCCAACCGCGTCCATCTAAGTGCGTGATGTAGCAATGTAACCACTCAACTGAAAACACAACCGATGTATTCGGACACGCCCACGTCCACGCAGTGTCACCGCCCCCAGCCAGACTGCCCGTCGTCCGCATTGACGGGGCTGTCATCGCATTGACAGGCGGCGGCTGGCAGCCAGATGTGACCCACTCGGCCCAGGTCCCCGATCCAGCACGGCAGCCGTACTGCCATCACTGCCATACGTGAGAGCAGGGCTGCTCTGACGTCATTGCGTTTATGTGCTCCATAAACGCAATGACCCCCCGACGCGTGCGGGTAACGAGCGCACCGACACGCTCGCCACACCTCCCCCTGATTCTCAAGAATCACACTCACATGCAAGTCATATACAAGTCACTCACATACACACACACACACACAACACACACACACACACACACACACACACACACACACACACACACACACACACACAACACACACCCACACCCCACACCGCACCCGCACCCGCACGACCGCACCCGCACCCGCACCCGCACCCGCCCACCCGCACCCGCACCCGCACGCGCACGCGCACGCGCACGCGCACGCGCACGCGCACGCGCACGCGCACGCGCACGCGCACGCGCACGCGCACGCGCACGCGCACGCGCACGCGCACGCGCACGCGCACGCGCACGCGCACCGCGCACGCGCACGCGCACGCGCACGCGCAACGCGCACGCGCACGCGCACGCCGCACAGCGCACGCGCACGCGCACGCGCACGCGCACGCGCACGCGCACGCGCACACGCGCACGCGCACGCGCACGCGCACGCGCACGCGCACAGCGCACGCGCACGCGCACGCGCACGCGCACGCGCACGCGCACGTGGCGCACGCGACGCACGCGCACGCGCACGCGCACGCGCACCGCGCACGCGCACGCGCACGCGCACGCCGCACGCGCACGCGCCGCGCACGCGCACGCGCACGCGCACGCGCACGCGCACGCGCACGCGCACAGCGCACGCCGCCACGCGCACAGCGCACGCCCGCCACGCGCACCGCACGCCACGCGCACCGTCCGCACCCCCC
>JAXIVJ010008310.1:0-56217 GCA_036785665.1 Chirona hameri
CAGCTGAGGAGTATCGGAAGAGAAATCAATTGCGCACATTTTGACAGCAAAAACAGTTTAAACTCAGGGCAGGTCACAGAGTAATGACGTCATAATGTAAGGTCTGCACGGTAGTCTGAGCGCTGTATAAAGGTGCTTTCGCGCTGCAGCCGTTTGATTTGCGCGTCAGTTTGGACTCAGGATGGTCATGATGGTCAGATTCGGCCGTTGATAGCCAGTCATGAGAATCATCAGGTCACCGGCCAAGGTCATGTCAGGTCACTGAGGAGCCATTTGATGTTGCTTAACGTTTTGCTTTGTTCGTCGATTTGTATGGTCCTGACGTGCCGCAATTAACATATGAGGCCTAAAAGAACATTCGAAGACATTGCGATTGTCATCAAAAGACGGCCCTCTCAAATTTCCAGATTTTTTCATTTCCAATTTTCGAAATTTCACAATTTCACATTTCCAGCAAATTGACTGTAGCATTGTAGCAATCAAAGGGGCGAGTAGGGGCACGGTTTCCGGGTTGGAACAACATCATAATATTCTGGCGACTACGCTGGTATGTGTGACATACAAGCGTAGTCGCCAGAATATTCTTGTGTCTCGAACTTCGAAGCGTCACTCGCCGTCAAACTTTATATAAACTTACATTTACATGTTAGGGTTGATCCTCATTTTAAAGCGAGCTCAATGTATGCAAGAATCAGGGGATTTTGCTTGGTTCGTTAATATTTGCAATTAAATGAAATAAAATGAGAAGTGAAAAACTGTTTTCTTAAAATTAGTCAAGGAAAATTAACGTACAACCAGCCAAATGTTGTGCATGTATTTCGCCTGAAACGGATGATCTGGCGCTTTCGTCCACAAACTTCAGTTCCGGTCGCGTTTTGCATATGCTAGCAAAGGTTAACGGGGAAAACAATACCAGATTCGGAAAATTCAGAGAATTTCGGTTCCGGGCAGTGCAGTTTGAAGGGAAATGGGAACCTTCATTCTTTTTAATCCGGCAGGCTGCAGGGCGAAAGGCCCCACAGTGCATTGGTAGCAATCCACCTGAGCTTCGTCACCTCGTTATGGACAGGCGCGGATCCAGGATTTCGGTCAGGGGGGGGGGGGCGCCACATACAAAAAGTTGCGCCCTACGGTCGCGCTTGGCGGGCGCGACATGGCGCGACCCGGGCTCAGGGGGGGGGGGGGATGCCCCCCCCCCCCCCTGGATCCCTGATCGACACTATAGCCTGTTAGCAACACATTGGTTGGTATTCAGGTACATTGATGGAGAACGCGCCATGTCAAAGGGCTCAACGATGGGATCGAACTTTGCACTTATCAGTCTTGTTAGCGGGCAAACGCGCCTCTGCCGCCCCAATGCTGGATGCTCTCCCTGTCGCCGTTTAATGGCACCACGTGTAGATATTTCGTCTCTCACGCCCACGTGCCAATGTCCCGGTTCCCGCGAACACGTGCGATATCGCGCACGAGGGCCGGGACGCCGCCGCGACGCGCGGGCAGTCGACCACCAGACTCCGCTGATTACGCGACTGACGCAGTCGCCGACGTATCCGGAGTGTGCGGCCACACGTTCGACACCGCCGCTCAACGTTTTCTCCTGTCATCTTTCGCTACTTTATCTGCAATAGAATCCTCCATTATTCAACAAGCCTTTCAACTCTATCGACAACGATGGTCCTCCGGAAAAGCACGAACACGCACGCACATTTTGGTCCTCCGGCCCGGAGGACGAAAATGTTCGTGCGTGTTCGTGCTTTCCGGAGGAGGCGGCGATAGAGTTGAAACATTCGTTGAAGAGTGAAGAATTAAATTGCAGATAAAGGTGCTAAAGATGAAAAGGTTTGTCGATCCTTGGCTAAACTTAGTCAACAGCAACGCTGGATGGGGTGTGCACTGTGGAGTTCCTATATCGTCCGGAACCTCGTCGATATTGCGGCGAGTTGGCACTGGCAGACCTCAGCGTTCCATGGCAGCTGACGAAACTCGTGCCGGATGTCAATGACTGGAACTCGAGACACCACTCTCCAGTTATCAGTGCAGACATCCTTGTGACCCCATTTGCTCGTTGCATTGTAACATCCAATTAAATATGATCTGGGTGAAGTTGGCTAGTTATAACCGAGCGAGCCCGAAGCGCCCGTGAGGTTTCTCGTCAACTTACCAGACAAATTTACATTTGACCCGGCACGACCCGGCCCGACCTGGCCATGCAGACGCTTTTCGGAAGCTAATAACTTTGCAACCACTGCTCCGATTGAGATTGGGTCTTCACCATCGGATAGGTCCATCAAATCAATTTTGTTTTTGGTATGGTGCGTTCTGATAGAGGTGGTACACAGCGTGTGGCAGTTGGCAAACGCGAACGTCGAAATGAACAAAAAACCTTTCTAAAATGATTCTTGATAAAAAATGGCTGTATTATTCTAAGCATTGATTTATACGCTGAAGCATGCAACGTCAGGACGCACTCCTTTTTGGCGGATTTGGAAAGGAGATCATGAACAATTTAATGCAACTTAATTTTTATGTTGGCATGCATTGCGGCCTGGCAATGTTTATGGAGGACTAATATGACTGTTACTACCACGTGTGCTCCCTTACCGTTTCATATTTCAAACCTGCTTTAGCTTTACCAGAGCGCGCTCGCTCGGTCATCGCCCAAAAGGGCGTTTTACTGGTTGGTTGGTTAGTTATTGTTTGTGCTCCCTGAAGGCCTAACACACTTTGTGTTTTTGGAAGGCTGAAGGTAGCTGGTGATCAGACATATTGTTAGATTCTTTGTACGTGATGCTACATACAAATTAAACTGCTACCGAAGTTGAGGATTGTATCTCTCACTTGACGATCTGTGGCCCACATATGTATTTGTCAGTATTCATAGGATGATAAGTCGTAACTAGTACGGAGTACCCAGGGCCATGCCCTCCCGTTTTTGTATGCGAATACACTTTTCGTGGTCTGTTTTATCATCACCATAGAAAATCATCACCCTCACTCCAAAAGGCTACTGGCGGCTTGCATACGCTCAAGATCATGATATTTAACGCCACTTATGCGCAATGAGCATGCTACCCTAACACATGTGTTATCACTTATCATGCCGATGACGTTAACTCAGTCGTGTGGAATGACTACCGTGTTTACCAGTTAGCGACCTTGTGATTTACACCGTGGCGCCATTTCATTATCCGGCGGCGCTCAGACGCTGACTGTGGGCGGAGTTGTGGGAGGCTCCTTCGAAGTGCCGCTTTTGTTTTCGCCATTGAGAGCGTCCCTGGAGGCTATTCAGCCAGCAGCGGCGCAAAGGATCGCAGGGACTAGGTAGGTGGTTTCGCTGAAACGCGCTGCGGAGTCAACGGGTTGGCGTCATGATCGACGAGGAGCACAGCGCATTCGAGAGGCTTTGTCTTGAGATAACAAGTCCACAGGCTGTGACGTTCTAAGGAGAAGGCTAACTTCGGTGGGGTTGGAAATACTTCGTTTAAGAGGTACAAAATCCAGGCCCAGTGAAGCGCGACATAGAACCTGGTTGGATATGCCGAGTTTGGTGCCAAGCCTGATATACACAGTAAGCTGGCATGCCGGGCTTAAGCCGTGCTTAAAGGGAATAGGTCACCTTGAAAGTTGTCTTGAAGTTCAACCATTAGGTGCATCTTGAGCTCAAAACTATGAATATGACTTTGGTTTGGACAACTGATGGATATATGTGGAGAAAGAAGTAAGTTTCTCTTTCTATTTCACGAGAAATCGTACGATAGCAGCTGGCGTTCTGGCTCCGCCCCGCTCCGCCTGACGCCAAGTACAGTCTCTGACAAGGGGCCATCGCGCCGCCCGGGCGGCTGAGCGGATATTAACGAGGCGTCGTGACCAGAGACTACGTGCCAGAAAGTGTACCTGTCTCCGGCGGCGCGGCGGCGAGCGTTCATTCCCCGATCGTGGCCCGGAACAGCGGGATTGAAATCGGGCCCACTAGTCCTGTGTCGAAATTACTTAACGTAGAGAGGTAATTTTTCACCACACACCATTTTTAGATCTGCTCTACAAATCTGCTATCTCAGTCCAAAACCCCATGTTAAAGGTGAACTATCCCTTTAATCATAGCAAAGTCGATGTGTTCGGTTCGAAATATGTGGTGCACGCATTACATGTGCCGGGCTCGAATAAACTCAGCTCCTGCTACGCCAGTTTAGATTGGCCTGGCACCGCAATCATTCCGTATCCGTGTGGTGTGGCTCCTGTGGATTTTCTTTGAAAATGCCTCCGTGGATCGTTCGAAGCAAAAGCCCACCGAACTGTAAGATTCAAATATCAGAGATGTTTTACTCGAATGCTTGTTGAAAGTAGCAAGTGCAGCACAGTTGCGGTCAGTTGTTCTTGTGTTGGGATTTAAGGCGCTCGTCACTGGACGATAGCATCAGCCTGCGATAGCTTCATCGATTTCTGTGCTTATCTATTGTATTGTCTATTGATGCCAGTTTGTTCTGGCTTAGCCAGTTTGTAGACAGCAAGACATTGTCCTCATTCCCTTCATTTAATTATTGTATTTATTTAGACATGCCGGCACATCCACTCTCTCGTGCATTGTACAAGATATGGCACACAGAACTTGTAGCTATTACGTGCCCATGGCGATATTACGTGAGGTGATCGGGTAGAGGCCAGGGGTGGATAGAAGGATCAGGATGGTGCAGTGCGGCGCGTCAGCCATTTGGGCGCCGCGCACAGCAAACTGCATTAGGGAGGGGAAGGATACAAGTGGGAGTAAAAAGTGATGTGCAACAGTAAAAGTACATATAAACAACCTGAGAAACACAATGAAGATGCAAGTGATGTTTCGTTTCGTTCGTTCTTCGTTTTCTAATCGTTTCTGACTTAGCAAGAGGGTGGATCAATAATTGCTGTTTGATCTTCACAGTCTTGTGTGAGCCTCTTCATAGCTCACATTAGGGTGCGTCATTTTTGTACTTTTGTCAAAACATTTAGTTTTCTGCATTTTTCCCATGCTTTCAACCATGCTGATCACGAATATGGCTTCCATTTTTATATTGGACCCCCGGAACATCGAGCTCTTTTTGTTTGTATATCTCATTTTGTCTCCATTTTTGCCATTTTTGCGCATTCGTTTACCATCGACCCAATCTGCCTTTCTTAATTATTATATGGCATTGCAGTGCTATCAGACCAATGCCGGCTCTAACAAAAACAGGCAACGAATAGTCAGAGATGTCAAGTACATGTAGTCCGGTTACAGCGCATTGCTTCGAAAACGTTGCACACAGCGTATTTATCCAAACCAGAGAGTGAAACACGTCATCAACGTCTATACCTTACTGTCATCAGCATTGGCTGCTTTCATTTCTTGTTGAGCCTGGACTTCTTAGTGTCACCATATCGGTTGCGGCTCTGCTCGACCCCTTGCAGGAGCCACTGCCTCTTCTGCTCGTCGTTTGTGAGGATGGTTGCATAGTCGGTAATCAACTTGACTGCCCTCTCTGCGACGTCATTTGTCGTTTTCACCGTAGTCACAAACTCCTTCACCGAGCCGTAGTCATGACGTGGGTGGAAAAACGATATAGGTTTGACAAATCTTAGAACATCCAGTTTTGAAGCAAATCGCAAATACACAACGTCAAAAGAATGACAATCTCTTCAAAATGGCTATCTCAAATTTGCTAAATTTTGAGTTTTTGACCCCCAAAATAAATCAATGCAAAATTGGGAAAATTTCCGCAAAATCATTTTTTTCCCAAAGATATTAATAAAAACAGGAATATATATTGGAAAATAAAATATGGAAGATACCCAAACCAAATTTCAAAGCAATATATTTATTTTTGACCGACTTATGGCTCCCTAAGTATGAGTAACTCATGACGTCATTTTTTAAATTGTTTTTTCTTTTTCTGTTAGTGACCAGATACAGACAAATAAATACTACCACTGTATTTCGGAGACAAAACTGATCTAGAAACATGCCTTTTTTATTTAGATTAATCAATTTAAATTTTGACCCTATGTGAGCTAACCTTGACTTAAACTTCACCTAAGGGTCATTATATGGGGTCAGGTTGTGAAAATGGCTACTATTATCCAATTCTACGCGTAAAATAACCCATAAAACATGTATCGCATGACTTTCGTAGACTGCTTGCCAATAGTGACCTTTTGTGACCTGACTTTGACCTTTATCTTTGCTTACAATTTCGCTTTCGCTTGTGCGAGATATGTATTATACCTTTGAAACGGTACTTTGTGCGGTAGTAGTCGCAATATAAGGCTTTAAATGGAAAGTATGGCCCATCAACTCAAATACCTTGATTTTGACATTTCACCTGACAGTGACCTGACATGTGACCTTATTTTGAAAATTTCACGTACGCTTTAGATGCGTCTCATTGAGAGCTTTCGATTGCCGCCTTGTGCGTCTCGCTGCGGTTATTGGTTCGGAAAATAACAAGAGTGGCAGAATCTGCCCCCGCCAGTGCAGCAGCGCCCTGGGGTATTCAGCCGTGTTCTGCTGAATACCCCAGGGCGCTGGGGTATTCAGCCGGACATATTCAGCCACCCCGCTGCAGCGGGGCGCGGGCTAAACGGCTTCGATTCAGACATAAATGACTGCTTGTAGAATGTAGGCGTAGCGGCGGTCTCTAGTGATTCCCGGCCCTCTCCCACATCTCTGTTAATGCACCTCGGCCTCGCCAATCGCTTTCCATGGCCGATAAACGGTCCGATTGATCTGTGTGCGAGGTTGGCCATTACCTCCTCCCCCGGCGCACAGTGGGCGAGAACTGCCTTTTAGCGCGACACGGCGTTTTTGCTTCAATTTACGGCATCGGTTTGAACATGTAGATATCAATTGATAGCTGATGAATCCGGGAGCTCAAAATATGCACTTTCTTTTATCTAGGTTTAACCCGGTATTGACCGGGGGAGGCAAATATTGTCCCCCTCCTCGTTATCTCCGGAACCAATGATCGCAGCGAGATGCGCAAGGGCGGCATTCGAAAGCTCTCAGTGACTTGCATCTAAAGCATACTCGAGATTGTGGAATTGAGGTCACATATTAGGTCAAAGTCGGGTCAAGGTCAGAATCGAGGCATTTGAGTTTATGGGCCATACTTCCATACAAAGCCTTTGATTGCGAACATGATAACCCAAAATGCTCCCAAAGGTATAATACACATCCCGCATGAGCTGAAATGAGATTATTTGCAAAGGTCAGGGTCAAGGTCAGGTAAAAAAAGGTCACTATGCGCAGCAAATCTACGAAAGTCATGCAACACATGTTTTATGGGCACGTACACGTATAATTCGATAGTGATAGTCATTTTACCATCTGACCTCATTTAAGTGAAGTTGGTGTCAAGCTCGGCTCAGATCAATGTCAGGTCACATAAGGTCAAAATTTGAAATTGATAAATATAAATACAAAAGGCATGTTTCTAGACCGGTTTGTCTCAGAAATATAGTGCTGGCATTTATTTGTCTGTATCAGGTCAATTTAAGCCGAAAACGCGATAACAAATATGACGTCATGAGTTACTCTTACTTAGGGAGCCACAAGTCAGTTAAAAACAAAGATATTGCTTTGAAATTTGGTTTGGGTTTCTCAACCAAATTATAAAAAAAAATGTTTAAAAAGATGCCCTCGAAATCAAACTTTTCCAACATGTTCCAAAAACCGGAACATATGTTAGAGAACCACATATGGACAATATAGACAATAATAGAACCGGAACATATGGACCATATTGTCCATATGTGGTTCTCTAATATATATTCCGGTTTTTGGAAAATGTTGGAAAAGTTTGATTTTGAGGGCATCTTTTTAAACAAAATATTTGTTTGATTTTTTTTTTGGATAAAAAACAAAAATGTCCAAATCCGAAATAGCCTTTGCCTATCTCGATCTTTATACTTTTATCTTAAAAAATAGTATTTGTATGGCCAGTTAACTAGGGACATCAGGGATCCGGGCATTGTAATGGCGCAGAGTTAATAGTGATGTACACTATAAAATAAGCTCCAAAATAAAAAGCGCAAATATGCGCAAGGTTTCTTTTAATAGGCACAAAGTATAAACTCTAACGAGACAGATAAATGTTTCATGAAAGCCGAGAACCGTGGAATACAAATTGTAGGACTAACTCAAGTTTTGATTCTGTTGGTCAGCCACTTCAAATAACATACCTCAATTAATGTTATAATATAAAATTGCTAATTCGCAGGAAAAGGTCATATATATTTCGGGCTGCTGGTGATTTATATTTTCAAGAAAAAATACCACAAAGCCTCTACGAAACATTCTTCGCCTCTCACATTAGCATATATCCATGCGATGAGAATGAGGCGCGCCATAGCAATATCGGCGGCTGAACAATAGTGTGTGTTTGAAGACATGGTGCATACAAATCAACAAATTTATTGGCGAATCGGCGTTATACTTTCATGCTATGGACATTTTGATCCAAAATGAGCCGTATAAAATAGTCATTTTTGAAATATATTTTTCACCCCATATTTTTCACCCCATAGCAGGCCGTTATCGCCCTCTGTGCGGCGCCGGCCGATCCTTGCTAATGCACCTGTTGGCAAGCGGACCTGTTGACCTGTTGATTATCCCACCTGTCGCCTGTCGGTGTCGTACGTTATGCAGGCTTAGTATAGTCTGGACTGGATTGGAATGGAATGATCTGAACAAACCTGTACTCATCTAGGGAGGAGATGATCGCCGCTGTTGCTCTGCTAGATATATCTGCATTTCATAATTGTATTAGGGTTCGCTTATGATCCCTCATTATTAACACAATGCACTTTGCAAATTTCGCGCTTTACACTACCAGTAAAATTACAAAGTAAACTTATATTCAAATGAACCATGGATCCCTGCGGCCCGCCCATTTCCAAAGAGCCCCGAATATTAGCAGATGACTTATGGGTGAGCATTATCTTCATCAGCCTCTTGCATCAGTGGCCTTGACCGAGCCGCTCTCCGAGATCTCCCTCCCACACAATCGATGCTGGGCGTCCCGGCTTGCTGAGTCGGTTCTGTCCAACAGCACTCTGGTCAGTCGATATCCGCCGCCATCTGCAGAACGCGAACTGGCGGCCTGATATCGGCGACCCAGCCAGCCGAATCACCGCCTGAGGCCCGCCGTGTACTGCCAAGGTCAAATATTGACACGGTGCGGCCGGACGGGCCAGACGGGTCGGACGGGCCAGTGACGCGCGGACACAACGCCGCACGGTCCGGGAACGCCCCGGTTCCGACCCGGTTCTGACCCGGTTCTGACCCGGTTCCGATCCGGTTCCGGCCCGGTTCTGACCCGGTTCTGACCCGGCTCCGATCCGGTTTCGGCCCGGTTCTGACCCGGTTCTGACCCGGTTCTGACCCGGTTCCGATTTGGTTCTGACCCGGTTCCGATTAGGTTCCGATCCGGTTCCGGCCCGGTTTCGACCGGCAGTAACCGACCCAGCCGTGCCGCCCACTGCTCGCTCGTAAATTCCTGCTAACTGCTACGCTCGTTCCAACGTTTGGAGTGGCTGCTGGGCGCCCTTCGGATACACATTGGCTGTTTAAGACCGTTACATCCTGTCACGCGGTCGCGTGTTTACCAGGTAGCGGGGTGGTTATATTGCTGCCGCATTTCCTCTCGGGCTAGAGCGGTGTGGGTTCCAGGATACGCCAGGTAGCGGGGTGGTTATATTGCTGCCGCATTTCCTCTCGGGCTAGAGCGGTGTGGGTTCCAGGATACGCCAGGTAGCGGGGTGGTTATATTGCTGCCGCATTTCCTCTCGGGCTAGAGCGGTGTGGGTTCCAGGATACGCCAGGTAGCGGGGTGGTTATATTGCTGCCGCATTTCCTCTCGGGCTAGAGCGGTGTGGGTTCCAGGATACGCCAGGTAGCGGGGTGGTTATATTGCTGCCGCATTTCCTCTCGGGCTAGAGCGGTGTGGGTTCCAGGATACGCCAGGTAGCGGGGTGGTTATATTGCTGCCGCATTTCCTCTCGGGCTAGAGCGGTGTGGGTTCCAGGATACGCCAGGTAGCGGGGTGGTTATATTGCTGCCGCATTTCCTCTCGGGCTAGAGCGGTGTGGGTTCCAGGATACGCCAGGTAGCGGGGTGGTTATATTGCTGCCGCATTTCCTCTCGGGCTAGAGCGGTGTGGGTTCCAGGATACGCCAGGTAGCGGGGTGGTTATATTGCTGCCGCATTTCCTCTCGGGCTAGAGCGGTGTGGGTTCCAGGATACGCCAGGTAGCGGGGTGGTTATATTGCTGCCGCATTTCCTCTCGGGCTAGAGCGGTGTGGGTTCCAGGATACGCCAGGTAGCGGGGTGGTTATATTGCTGCCGCATTTCCTCTCGGGCTAGAGCGGTGTGGGTTCCAGGATACGCCAGGTAGCGGGGTGGTTATATTGCTGCCGCATTTCCTCTCGGGCTAGAGCGGTGTGGGTTCCAGGATACGCCAGGTAGCGGGGTGGTTATATTGCTGCCGCATTTCCTCTCGGGCTAGAGCGGTGTGGGTTCCAGGATACGCCAGGTAGCGGGGTGGTTATATTGCTGCCGCATTTCCTCTCGGGCTAGAGCGGTGTGGGTTCCAGGATACGCCAGGTAGCGGGGTGGTTATATTGCTGCCGCATTTCCTCTCGGGCTAGAGCGGTGTGGGTTCCAGGATACGCCAGGTAGCGGGGTGGTTATATTGCTGCCGCATTTCCTCTCGGGCTAGAGCGGTGTGGGTTCCAGGATACGCCAGGTAGCGGGGTGGTTATATTGCTGCCGCATTTCCTCTCGGGCTAGAGCGGTGTGGGTTCCAGGATACGCCAGGTAGCGGGGTGGTTATATTGCTGCCGCATTTCCTCTCGGGCTAGAGCGGTGTGGGTTCCAGGATACGCCAGGTAGCGGGGTGGTTATATTGCTGCCGCATTTCCTCTCGGGCTAGAGCGGTGTGGGTTCCAGGATACGCCAGGTAGCGGGGTGGTTATATTGCTGCCGCATTTCCTCTCGGGCTAGAGCGGTGTGGGTTCCAGGATACGCCAGGTAGCGGGGTGGTTATATTGCTGCCGCATTTCCTCTCGGGCTAGAGCGGTGTGGGTTCCAGGATACGCCAGGTAGCGGGGTGGTTATATTGCTGCCGCATTTCCTCTCGGGCTAGAGCGGTGTGGGTTCCAGGATACGCCAGGTAGCGGGGTGGTTATATTGCTGCCGCATTTCCTCTCGGGCTAGAGCGGTGTGGGTTCCAGGATACGCCAGGTAGCGGGGTGGTTATATTGCTGCCGCATTTCCTCTCGGGCTAGAGCGGTGTGGGTTCCAGGATACGCCAGGTAGCGGGGTGGTTATATTGCTGCCGCATTTCCTCTCGGGCTAGAGCGGTGTGGGTTCCAGGATACGCCAGGTAGCGGGGTGGTTATATTGCTGCCGCATTTCCTCTCGGGCTAGAGCGGTGTGGGTTCCAGGATACGCCAGGTAGCGGGGTGGTTATATTGCTGCCGCATTTCCTCTCGGGCTAGAGCGGTGTGGGTTCCAGGATACGCCAGGTAGCGGGGTGGTTATATTGCTGCCGCATTTCCTCTCGGGCTAGAGCGGTGTGGGTTCCAGGATACGCCAGGTAGCGGGGTGGTTATATTGCTGCCGCATTTCCTCTCGGGCTAGAGCGGTGTGGGTTCCAGGATACGCCAGGTAGCGGGGTGGTTATATTGCTGCCGCATTTCCTCTCGGGCTAGAGCGGTGTGGGTTCCAGGATACGCCAGGTAGCGGGGTGGTTATATTGCTGCCGCATTTCCTCTCGGGCTAGAGCGGTGTGGGTTCCAGGATACGCCAGGTAGCGGGGTGGTTATATTGCTGCCGCATTTCCTCTCGGGCTAGAGCGGTGTGGGTTCCAGGATACGCCAGGTAGCGGGGTGGTTATATTGCTGCCGCATTTCCTCTCGGGCTAGAGCGGTGTGGGTTCCAGGATACGCCAGGTAGCGGGGTGGTTATATTGCTGCCGCATTTCCTCTCGGGCTAGAGCGGTGTGGGTTCCAGGATACGCCAGGTAGCGGGGTGGTTATATTGCTGCCGCATTTCCTCTCGGGCTAGAGCGGTGTGGGTTCCAGGATACGCCAGGTAGCGGGGTGGTTATATTGCTGCCGCATTTCCTCTCGGGCTAGAGCGGTGTGGGTTCCAGGATACGCCAGGTAGCGGGGTGGTTATATTGCTGCCGCATTTCCTCTCGGGCTAGAGCGGTGTGGGTTCCAGGATACGCCAGGTAGCGGGGTGGTTATATTGCTGCCGCATTTCCTCTCGGGCTAGAGCGGTGTGGGTTCCAGGATACGCCAGGTAGCGGGGTGGTTATATTGCTGCCGCATTTCCTCTCGGGCTAGAGCGGTGTGGGTTCCAGGATACGCCAGGTAGCGGGGTGGTTATATTGCTGCCGCATTTCCTCTCGGGCTAGAGCGGTGTGGGTTCCAGGATACGCCAGGTAGCGGGGTGGTTATATTGCTGCCGCATTTCCTCTCGGGCTAGAGCGGTGTGGGTTCCAGGATACGCCAGGTAGCGGGGTGGTTATATTGCTGCCGCATTTCCTCTCGGGCTAGAGCGGTGTGGGTTCCAGGATACGCCAGGTAGCGGGGTGGTTATATTGCTGCCGCATTTCCTCTCGGGCTAGAGCGGTGTGGGTTCCAGGATACGCCAGGTAGCGGGGTGGTTATATTGCTGCCGCATTTCCTCTCGGGCTAGAGCGGTGTGGGTTCCAGGATACGCCAGGTAGCGGGGTGGTTATATTGCTGCCGCATTTCCTCTCGGGCTAGAGCGGTGTGGGTTCCAGGATACGCCAGGTAGCGGGGTGGTTATATTGCTGCCGCATTTCCTCTCGGGCTAGAGCGGTGTGGGTTCCAGGATACGCCAGGTAGCGGGGTGGTTATATTGCTGCCGCATTTCCTCTCGGGCTAGAGCGGTGTGGGTTCCAGGATACGCCAGGTAGCGGGGTGGTTATATTGCTGCCGCATTTCCTCTCGGGCTAGAGCGGTGTGGGTTCCAGGATACGCCAGGTAGCGGGGTGGTTATATTGCTGCCGCATTTCCTCTCGGGCTAGAGCGGTGTGGGTTCCAGGATACGCCAGGTAGCGGGGTGGTTATATTGCTGCCGCATTTCCTCTCGGGCTAGAGCGGTGTGGGTTCCAGGATACGCCAGGTAGCGGGGTGGTTATATTGCTGCCGCATTTCCTCTCGGGCTAGAGCGGTGTGGGTTCCAGGATACGCCAGGTAGCGGGGTGGTTATATTGCTGCCGCATTTCCTCTCGGGCTAGAGCGGTGTGGGTTCCAGGATACGCCAGGTAGCGGGGTGGTTATATTGCTGCCGCATTTCCTCTCGGGCTAGAGCGGTGTGGGTTCCAGGATACGCCAGGTAGCGGGGTGGTTATATTGCTGCCGCATTTCCTCTCGGGCTAGAGCGGTGTGGGTTCCAGGATACGCCAGGTAGCGGGGTGGTTATATTGCTGCCGCATTTCCTCTCGGGCTAGAGCGGTGTGGGTTCCAGGATACGCCAGGTAGCGGGGTGGTTATATTGCTGCCGCATTTCCTCTCGGGCTAGAGCGGTGTGGGTTCCAGGATACGCCAGGTAGCGGGGTGGTTATATTGCTGCCGCATTTCCTCTCGGGCTAGAGCGGTGTGGGTTCCAGGATACGCCAGGTAGCGGGGTGGTTATATTGCTGCCGCATTTCCTCTCGGGCTAGAGCGGTGTGGGTTCCAGGATACGCCAGGTAGCGGGGTGGTTATATTGCTGCCGCATTTCCTCTCGGGCTAGAGCGGTGTGGGTTCCAGGATACGCCAGGTAGCGGGGTGGTTATATTGCTGCCGCATTTCCTCTCGGGCTAGAGCGGTGTGGGTTCCAGGATACGCCAGGTAGCGGGGTGGTTATATTGCTGCCGCATTTCCTCTCGGGCTAGAGCGGTGTGGGTTCCAGGATACGCCAGGTAGCGGGGTGGTTATATTGCTGCCGCATTTCCTCTCGGGCTAGAGCGGTGTGGGTTCCAGGATACGCCAGGTAGCGGGGTGGTTATATTGCTGCCGCATTTCCTCTCGGGCTAGAGCGGTGTGGGTTCCAGGATACGCCAGGTAGCGGGGTGGTTATATTGCTGCCGCATTTCCTCTCGGGCTAGAGCGGTGTGGGTTCCAGGATACGCCAGGTAGCGGGGTGGTTATATTGCTGCCGCATTTCCTCTCGGGCTAGAGCGGTGTGGGTTCCAGGATACGCCAGGTAGCGGGGTGGTTATATTGCTGCCGCATTTCCTCTCGGGCTAGAGCGGTGTGGGTTCCAGGATACGCCAGGTAGCGGGGTGGTTATATTGCTGCCGCATTTCCTCTCGGGCTAGAGCGGTGTGGGTTCCAGGATACGCCAGGTAGCGGGGTGGTTATATTGCTGCCGCATTTCCTCTCGGGCTAGAGCGGTGTGGGTTCCAGGATACGCCAGGTAGCGGGGTGGTTATATTGCTGCCGCATTTCCTCTCGGGCTAGAGCGGTGTGGGTTCCAGGATACGCCAGGTAGCGGGGTGGTTATATTGCTGCCGCATTTCCTCTCGGGCTAGAGCGGTGTGGGTTCCAGGATACGCCAGGTAGCGGGGTGGTTATATTGCTGCCGCATTTCCTCTCGGGCTAGAGCGGTGTGGGTTCCAGGATACGCCAGGTAGCGGGGTGGTTATATTGCTGCCGCATTTCCTCTCGGGCTAGAGCGGTGTGGGTTCCAGGATACGCCAGGTAGCGGGGTGGTTATATTGCTGCCGCATTTCCTCTCGGGCTAGAGCGGTGTGGGTTCCAGGATACGCCAGGTAGCGGGGTGGTTATATTGCTGCCGCATTTCCTCTCGGGCTAGAGCGGTGTGGGTTCCAGGATACGCCAGGTAGCGGGGTGGTTATATTGCTGCCGCATTTCCTCTCGGGCTAGAGCGGTGTGGGTTCCAGGATACGCCAGGTAGCGGGGTGGTTATATTGCTGCCGCATTTCCTCTCGGGCTAGAGCGGTGTGGGTTCCAGGATACGCCAGGTAGCGGGGTGGTTATATTGCTGCCGCATTTCCTCTCGGGCTAGAGCGGTGTGGGTTCCAGGATACGCCAGGTAGCGGGGTGGTTATATTGCTGCCGCATTTCCTCTCGGGCTAGAGCGGTGTGGGTTCCAGGATACGCCAGGTAGCGGGGTGGTTATATTGCTGCCGCATTTCCTCTCGGGCTAGAGCGGTGTGGGTTCCAGGATACGCCAGGTAGCGGGGTGGTTATATTGCTGCCGCATTTCCTCTCGGGCTAGAGCGGTGTGGGTTCCAGGATACGCCAGGTAGCGGGGTGGTTATATTGCTGCCGCATTTCCTCTCGGGCTAGAGCGGTGTGGGTTCCAGGATACGCCAGGTAGCGGGGTGGTTACATTGCTGCCGCATTTCCTCTCGGGCTAGAGCGGTGTGGGTTCCAGGATACGCCAGGTAGCGGGGTGGTTATATTGCTGCCGCATTTCCTCTCGGGCTAGAGCGGTGTGGGTTCCAGGATACGCCAGGTAGCGGGGTGGTTATATTGCTGCCGCATTTCCTCTCGGGCTAGAGCGGTGTGGGTTCCAGGATACGCCAGGTAGCGGGGTGGTTATATTGCTGCCGCATTTCCTCTCGGGCTAGAGCGGTGTGGGTTCCAGGATACGCTGAGAGAGGTGTTTGGTGGAAGTCTCGTAAGCTTGGACGTATGGAGTAGCTGGAGGCGGTGTCTCCCACTTGGTGAGTTGGTCCGTCCTGGCACACATTGCCGTTTTTTTTCCATAAGTCGGGGTCTCTCAGGTGGTGAGTTTCTCGGTCCCGGTACACACGGGCAGATGGTGTTATACCCTGTGTGGCATGCTCTCGTGATTTTCTCAGACCTGGTGTACACTGCTGCCTGAATGTATACTCCCTAAGGCTTGCTCGGCGCTGAAGCTTACTCACCTTGTGCCATGCTTTGTAGTTTTCGGTCGGCTGGGCCGGGTTCCAACCGGACGACAGAGCCGTGACAGCTGTCAAGCTGGCTACAGAACCGTGGCGGCTGTCAAGCTGGCTACACAGCCGTGACAGCTGTCAAGCTGGCTTCAGGGCCGTGACAGCTGTCAAGCTGGCTACAGAACCGTGACAGCTGTCAAGCTGGCTACAGAGCCGTGACAGCTGTCAAGCTGGCTTCAGGGCCGTGACAGCTGTCAAGCTGGCTACAGAACCGTGGCAGCTGTCAAGCTGGCTACAGAACCGTGACAGCTGTCAAGCTGGCTTCAGGGCCGTGACAGCTGTCAAGCTGGCTACAGAACCGTGGCAGCTGTCAAGCTGGCTACAGAACCGTGACAGCTGTCAAGCTGGCTTCAGGGCCGTGACAGCTGTCAAGCTGGCTTCAGGGCCGTGACAGCTGTCAAGCTGGCTACAGAACCGTGGCAGCTGTCAAGCTGGCTACAGAACCGTGACAGCTGTCAAGCTGGCTTCAGGGCCGTGACAGCTGTCAAGCTGGCTACAAAACCGTGGCAGCTGTCAAGCTGGCTACAGAACCGTGACAGCTGTCAAGCTGGCTTCAGGGCCGTGACAGCTGTCAAGCTGGCTACAGAACCGTGACAGCTGTCAAGCTGGCTACAGAACCGTGACAGCTGTCAAGCTGGCTACACAGCCGTGACAGCTGTCAAGCTGGCTTCAGGGCCGTGGCAGCTGTCAAGCTGGCTACAGGGCCGTGACAGCTGTCAAGCTGGCTACAGAGCCGTGACAGCTGTCAAGCTGGCTACAGAGCCGTGACAGCTGTCAAGCTGGCTACAGAACCGTGACAGCTGTCAAGCTGGCTACAGAGCCGTGACAGCTGTCAAGCTGGCTACAGAGCCGTGACAGCTGTCAAGCTGGCTACAGAACCGTGACAGCTGTCAAGCTGGCTACAGAGCCGTGACAGCTGTCAAGCTGGCTACAGAACCGTGGCAGCTGTCAAGCTGGCTACACAGCCGTGACAGCTGTCAAGCTGGCTTCAGGGCCGTGACAGCTGTCAAGCTGGCTACACAGCCGTGACAGCTGTCAAGCTGGCTACAGAACCGTGACAGCTGTCAAGCTGGCTACAGAACCGTGGCAGCTGTCAAGCTGGCTTCAGAACCGTGACAGCTGTCAAGCTGGCTACAGAACCGTGACAGCTGTCAAGCTGGCTACAGAACCGTGACAGCTGTCAAGCTGGCTACAGAACCGTGACAGCTGTCAAGCTGGCTACAGAACCGTGACAGCTGTCAAGCTGGCTACAGAACCGTGACAGCTGTCAAGCTGGCTACAGAACCGTGACAGCTGTCAAGCTGGCTACAGAACCGTGACAGCTGTCAAGCTGGCTACACAGCCGTGACAGCTGTCAAGCTGGCTACAGAGCCGTGACAGCTGTCAAGCTGGCTACAGAACCGTGACAGCTGTCAAGCTGGCTACAGAACCGTGACAGCTGTCAAGCTGGCTACAGAACCGTGGCAGCTGTCAAGCTGGCTACAGAACCGTGACAGCTGTCAAGCTGGCTACAGAACCGTGACAGCTGTCAAGCTGGCTACAGAACCCTGGCAGCTGTCAAGCTGGCTACAGAACCGTGACAGCTGTCAAGCTGGCTACAGAACCGTGACAGCTGTCAAGCTGGCTACAGAACCGTGACAGCTGTCAAGCTGGCTTCAGAACCGTGACAGCTGTCAAGCTGGCTACAGAGCCGTGACAGCTGTCAAGCTGGCTACAGAACCGTGACAGCTGTCAAGCTGGCTACAGAGCCGTGACAGCTGTCAAGCTGGCTACACAGCCGTGACAGCTGTCAAGCTGGCTACAGAACCGTGACAGCTGTCAAGCTGGCTACATAACCGTGACAGCTGTCAAGCTGGCTACAGAGCCGTGACAGCTGTCAAGCTGGCTACATAACCGTGACAGCTGTCAAGCTGGCTACAGAACCGTGACAGCTGTCAAGCTGGCTACAGAGCCATGACAGCTGTCAAGCTGGCTACAGAGCCGTGACAGCTGTCAAGCTGGATACAGAGCCGTGACAGCTGTCAAGCTGGCTACAGAACCGTGGCAGCTGTCAAGCTGGCTACAGAACCGTGACAGCTGTCAAGCTGGCTACAGAACCGTGACAGCTGTCAAGCTGGCTACAGAGCCGTGGCAGCTGTCAAGCTGGCTACACAGCCGTGACAGCTGTCAAGCTGGCTACAGAACCGTGACAGCTGTCAAGCTGGCTACAGAACCGTGACAGCTGTCAAGCTGGCTACACAGCCGTGACAGCTGTCAAGCTGGCTACAGAACCGTGACAGCTGTCAAGCTGGCTACAGAGCCGTGGCAGCTGTCAAGCTGGCTACAGAACCGTGACAGCTGTCAAGCTGGCTACAGAACCGTGACAGCTGTCAAGCTGGCTACAGAACCGTGACAGCTGTCAAGCTGGCTACAGAGCCGTGACAGCTGTCAAGCTGGCTACATAACCGTGGCAGCTGTCAAGCTGGCTACAGAGCCGTGACAGCTGTCAAGCTGGCTACAGAACCGTGACAGCTGTCAAGCTGGCTACAGAACCGTGACAGCTGTCAAGCTGGCTACACAGCCGTGACAGCTGTCAAGCTGGCTACACAGCCGTGACAGCTGTCAAGCTGGCTACAGAACCGTGACAGCTGTCAAGCTGGCTACAGAACCGTGACAGCTGTCAAGCTGGCTACAGAACCGTGACAGCTGTCAAGCTGGCTACAGAACCGTGACAGCTGTCAAGCTGGCTACAGAACCGTGACAGCTGTCAAGCTGGCTACACAGCCGTGACAGCTGTCAAGCTGGCTACACAGCCGTGACAGCTGTCAAGCTGGCTACAGAAGCGTGACAGCTGTCAAGCTGGCTACACAGCCGTGACAGCTGTCAAGCTGGCTACAGAACCGTGACAGCTGTCAAGCTGGCTACAGAACCGTGACAGCTGTCAAGCTGGCTACAGAACCGTGGCAGCTGTCAAGCTGGCTACAGGACCGTGACAGCTGTCAAGCTGGCTACAGAACCGTGACAGCTGTCAAGCTGGCTACAGAACCGTGACAGCTGTCAAGCTGGCTTCTGTTGTTTCCTGTCGTCAGCTGAAATGTTTCTTGACACCGACAATATAGTTGTCGATTGACGTCTGTTATCCCGTTAGACGGCCTATCCTGACGGCCTATCCTGACGGTCTATCCTGACGGCCTATCATGACGGCACAGCCGGCCTATCATGACGGCCTATTATGACGGCGCAGTGTTACCATTCAGGACTGCACAGTGTTACTATTTAGGACTGCAATGGCTGCTGAACTGGCGACCATTGTATGTCGATGGCTGTGCTAAGCTACCAATTGCAGATTGACTGATACTGCTGAGCTGAGCTGAGCTGAGCTGAGCTGAGCTGAGCTGAGCTGAGCTGAGCTGAGCTGAGCTGAGCTGAGCTGAGCTGAGCTGAGCTGAGCTGAGCTGAGCTGAGCTGAGCTGAGCTGAGCTGAGCTGAGCTGAGCTGAGCTGGGCTGGGCTGAGACGACATCCCAACGGTTACGCAGACAACAATCGTGGCTGAGCTCACCACAGTTGCTGAGATGACCACTGTCGCTGCTGAGTCGGTAGTTTTTGCTGAACCGGTCACTGCATTGTAGCTGAGCGAGCACTCTGTCGCGACTGTCTTACAAAGCGGTCCAGCACTCTGTCGCGACTGTCTTACAAAGCGGTCCAGCACTCTGTCGCGACTGGCTTACAAAGCGGTCCAGCACTCTGTCGCGACTGGCTTACAAAGCGATCCAGCACTCTGTCGCGACTGGCTTACAAAGCGGTCCAGCACTCTGTCGCGACTGGCTTACAAAGCGGTCCAGCACTCTGTCGCGACTGGCTTACAAAGCGGTCCAGCACTCCGCCGCGACTGTCTTACAAAGCGGTCCAGCACTCCGCCGCGACTGTCTTACAAAGCGGTCCAGCACTCCGCCGCGACTGTCTTACAAAGTGGTCCAGCTGTCGGAGACGGACAAGAGAGCGAACAACAGTTTCAGACGTCGCTTATAAATGTTTTTTGAAGTCTCTCTCTGTATTTTACAAACGGGCAGGATGCCAGTGGGGGTTCATTTTGTATGTTGCGTGCCAGACATTGCCCCCCCCCCCCCCCCCTATTGTTAACTGATGCAAAAGGTAAACGGTAACAACTGGTATACCGATGTTAGATGCACAAATTATCGAGCAGGATGATGCTTATCTTCAGGCACTCATAGATCAAAGATGACCTTGGTTTTATTGTCTGCGTCTCAGCTTTTACGCCCCGACACCGATAAGATTAATAGTTCTCGCAATGATCCGTACGTTTGCGTAAAAATAAGCCTGAATGGCCCAAAATAATGTTTATTTCACACGGTTACGAGTGGTCGTGACTCGTGGCATTACTGTAACAGCGAGTCCATTTAGCATCATGCTAGCTGCTGGCTTCCAGCCTTTCATTTGGTTGCGGAATACCACGCCGTCTTCCTCCAAAAGAGATTACGGGACCGCCGGTATTACCCTATATCACCTTCCCATTCAATTATCATTCAACATTCTTCATCATGCCAGTTTTTTTATGCGCTGTCATATCAAGTCATCGCATTTAATTTCCGCCATGTTCCGTAAACAATAGGGTCCGGAACGAGGAAGACGGTGACAGCAGCGGTCCCAACGGGCGGCGGCGGCGGCGACGACGGTGGCGGCGACGGTGGCGATGGAGCGGTGGTGGCGGTGGACCATGCGGTAGCGAAGGCGGCGACTGCGGCGGCGGCGGCGGTAGCGATGGAGGTGGCGGCGGCGGTAGCGATGGAGGTGGCGACGGCGGTAGCGATGGAGGTGGCGGCGGTGGTAGCGATGGAGGTGACGGCGGCGGTAGCGATGGAGGTGGCGGCGGCGGTAGCGATGGAGGTGGCGGCGGCGGTAGCGATGGAGGTGGCGGCGGCGGTAGCGATGGAGGTGGCGGCGGCGGTAGCGATGGAGGTGGCGGCGGCGGTAGCGATGGAGGTGGCGGCGGCGGTAGCGATGGAGGTGGCGGCGGCGGTAGCGATGGAGGTGGCGGCGGCGGTAGCGATGGAGGTGGCGGCGGCGGTGGGTTATACACTACAGGCTATTTGTTTTCTTAGCCTGCCGCCTCACGGCGATTTCGGTCCTGTTCGGCCCTGCGGCAGAGACGACGGCGACTGCAGCGGTGGCGGCGTCGGGACGACCCGGGTCAGACGGTACGACGCCGTCGGGTGCGCTAAATCTCACAGCACCAGACACTGCCCTGACCACTCCGCTGGACAACAGTCATCGCTCCGGCCACGCCCACTGCCGAGCTGCGACAGCACTGTCGCGGCGCTGCTGCAGCTCGGCCGGCGCCGGCCAGCCGCCGGGAAGTGTCTGCGGGCCGTCAGCCGGCGCCGGCCGCGGTCCGGCAGCTCCATCACGTTTGTGACGCCGGCTATAGCTGCCGGCCGGCAGCGGCGCCGCGCAGCTCGGCTCCTCTCACTTTCTCTCTGGCCAGCAGTCGTCAGCCTCCTCCCGCTTCTCGCACGCCAGCGACTCGCTCCTTTGTCACGTGCCTCGCGCGCCGCGCCGCGCAGCGCTCTGTCTCTCTACTCAGCCTTTCGGCACGCGCTCGCGTTCTACTGAGCCTCCTGACTCACTCCCTCGCTCCGCCAAGCCTTCCGACTCTTTCTCCCGCTCTACCCAGCCTCTGCTGCTCTATCCAGCCTTCTGGTCTCTCCCCCACTCTGCCCCGCCTCTCCGCGCCCTACCCAGCATCCGTCCGGCTGAGTCAGCGTCCACTTCCCTGCCCCCCGTTGTGCCGCAGTATAGGCTGTGCCGCCGGGCCTGCTGAGTGCTGGGCACCGGGTCTCGCTGACCTTCAGTTCCGGTTCGCCGGCGCTGCCTGTATAGCGTGCGTGACTGGGCTGAGCCGAACTCGAGAGCTCAGCTGACGGGTGCTGGGCCAGACCGGGCTGGGCCGGGCTGGGCCGGGCTGGGCCGGGCTGGGCCGGGCTGGGCCGGGCTGGGCCGGGCTGGGCCGGGCCGGGCTGGGCCGGGCTGGGCCGGGCTGGGCCGGGCTGGGCCGGGCTGGGCCGGGCTGGGCCGGGCTGGGCCGGGCTGGGCCGGGCTGGGCCGGGCTGGGCCGGGCTGGGCCGGGCTGGGCCGGGCTGGGCTGGGCTGGGCTGGGCTGGGCCGGGCTGGGCTGGGCTGGGCTGGGCTGGGCTGGGCTGGGCTGGGCTGGGCTGGGCTGGGCTGGGCTGGGCTGGGCTGGGCTGGGCTGGGCTGGGCTGGGCTGGGCTGGGCTGGGCTGGGCTGGGCTGGGCTGGGCTGGGCTGGGCTGGGCTGGGCTGGGCTGGGCTGGGCTGGGCTGGGCTGGGCTGGGCTGGGCTGGGCTGGGCTGGGCTGGGCTGGGCTGGGCTGGGCTGGGCTGGGCTGGGCTGGGCTGGGCTGAACTGGTCTGGGCTGGGCTGGGCTGGGCTGGGCTGGGCCGAACTCGAGAGTTCAGCTGACGGGCGCTGGCCGCTGGGCTGGGCTGGGCTGGGCTGGGCTGGGCTGGGCTGGGCTGGTCTGGGCTGGGCTGGGCTGGGCTGGGCTGAACTGGTCTGAGCTGGACCATGCAATGAAATGGACAGTAAACCCGTCTCGATCGATATGGGTGTGTCTGACTCTTTTCCGGCCCGCACACCACCGCTGGCTGCTGACGTGCTGCCGTGCCGCCTCATTGCTGTGCTGGGGTGCCCGGCCCGCGCTGACTGGCCGGCTCGCTGGCGGCGGCGGCGGCGGCGGCGGCGGCGTGGTGGACTGGCCAGGTACCGGCCGTTGGCTGGGCGGCCAGTTCAGTCCTCTGCCGGCCGCCGTCGTCGCCGTACCGGCCGAGACGTGCTGTGTGCGGCGTGCTCTGCCGTGAGGTGTGGTGCTCTGCCGCCGCCGCCGCTCGGAGCCGTGCGGTGCCGTGCTCGGTCGTGAGTCGCCACGCTGGATGCGTGCCGGAGTGCGATGACGTCACGTGCCGAGCCCGCCAGGTCGCGCCACACAGTCATACGACGCCAGTCGAGTGGCTCAGTTCGGCCGTGTTGCGTGCCGGCCGCCTGCCTGTGAGTCTGATTCGGTTGGTTTCCGCGTACCTTTCGCCCACGCACACGTCGGTCTGTTCGCTCGCCCGTCAGTCTGTCGGCCCGACCAGGTCCGTCAGTATGTCCGTCTGATTGTCAGACTGTCAGACTGTCAGACTGTCAGATGTCAGACTGTCAGACTTTCATACTGTCAGACTGTCAGACTGTCAGACTGTCAGACTGTCAGACTGTCAGACTGTCAGACTGTCAGACTGTCCGTCAGCTGCAGTCAGACCCAGATATAGGTTATAGCAGGCACCACTCAGCAGTTAGACAAGGGTTAGGCTGCAGGGTAAATCGAGGGTCAAGTTAGGCAAGGGTTAGGCTGCAGAGTAAATCGAGGGTCAAGTTAGACAACGGTTAGGCTGCAGGGTAAATCGAGGGTCAAGTCAGGCAAGGGTTAGGCTGCAGGGTAAATCGAGGGTCAAGTTAGGCAAGAGTTAGGCTGCAGGGTAAATCAAGGGCCAGACTGCATATTTATTGTTTGAGAGATTGAGGGGTTGGCATGGGTACAGGGTACGGCTTTGTACGGGGTATGGAGTGGTAGGGATTAGAACGCAGGCACGGCTTTGTTGAGTCGCATGGATTGTTATCATTGGGTATAGCCCCGAGTTTCCATTGCCGCCGCCGTTTGCAGTGTTATGGCACATGATAGGCATGTTTGCTTATGATAACTGCAAGCTGCTTTCAAGGGGGATGAAATTATGGAAATCATGAGCTCTCCCTATGAGAACGCTTAACCTTGGTTTTGCGACGTTTCACATAAGAAACATGTCAAAATCAGCTTTGCCCGTCGTCTCCAGAGAGCGACTGCCGCCGCTCGTTACGGCTCGTTACGGCTCGTTACGGCTCGTTACGGCTCGTTGATATCCCGTATCACTGGCCGTCACTGGCCGTCACTGGCCGTCACTGCCATCGCTTGTCGTCACTGTCGTCTCTGGCATCTGCCGTCACCGCCGTCGCTGGTAGTGCTTGCCTCCTAGCGGGCGCGTCTCCCGCACCGGGTCGATATTTAGGGTTAAGCCTGTACTCACCGCCGTCCATGGTCGCTCGTGACGTAGTTCCCGTCACGCCCCGTTCACCCGCGGAACACTCGCTGCGTTGGGCTCTGAGACATAGGGAGGTTGGTGGGGAAAACACTTGATGCCTGCGCGCGCTCCACGGCCTTGCTGCGGTGTCTGCGTGCGGGCCGCCCGCGTCGTCCCTCCTGTCGAACATCGCTTGCCCGCCTCCCCTGCTTCTCCCGCTCCCTCTCCCGGCCCCCTCTCCCGTCCCCCTATCCCGTCCCCATCTCCCGTCCCCCTCTCCCGTCCCCCTCTCCCGTCCTCCTCTCCCGTCCCCCTCTCCCGACCCCATCTCCCGTCACCCTCTCCCGTCCCCCTCTCCCGTCCCCCGCTCCCGTCCCCCTCTCCCGTCCGGCTCAGAGTACTTATATCAGTAGTATTTACACTTAGAGTACTTATGTCCGGCCCGCCGCCCCTCCTCTACCCCTGTGTAGTCGCCTCCGCTGGACAGGCGGCCCCCGGGCCGTCCACCTGCTTCAGCGCCGCCAGGTGCGTTTGGAATCCCGTACGGTCAGGTTTCGGTCGGAGGCATTTCGATACGGTTGTGTACGGGTAGATGAGACACGGTAGGTTGTTTGAATAGCCGCGTCGGGTCGCGAGGATCGGTCAGCCGATCTAATAACGACCGCTGCCGCTTAGTTGCCGTGATGTGTGTCCTGTCATTGGAGTGAGCAGCAGCGCCACTGCCGTTCAATGCCAACGACTGGCGATGCATGTTGCACCTCCTCAACCGTACGCATATTAATACATACATACATTCCGTAATATGTATCATAAAAGTAAGCATTATTGTCTAATCTTGACACGCGCTGCCAGGCTTGATCAGGTTTTATCGTGATACACCGGTGGTCAGCGACTCACAGGACTCAATAACTCTTAGGTACTTTTTACTTTGAATCATGCTTTGTCAGAGGCGTGCTGTTAATTAAGATATGGTGAAGTACTGCATAATTATGTGGAGCAACTGAGCACCAACATGGTGAAGTAAGCCGCCCTTGGGCACACCGCAACAGTACACCAATGGGCACACCGCAGCAGTACACCAATGGGCACACCGCAACAGTACACCAATGGGATCAACCTATCCTTTGAATTCGGGCGTTATCGACGTTTTTGCCACCATTGACTTCTGACGCGCTCGTGGGTAACAGGAACTTCTAGCACCATTATACGCACGGTCCACTATCATAGCTCGCGGAAATTGCCGGTAATGATAGATTCCAACATCGACAGTCGACACCTACACAACCCGAGCGGCCAACGCAGCCTTTGATCAGTGCCCGCTCGATCGCACGGCTGAGCTTTGTGTCGAGCTGTCAGTTTTCTGTCTGCCGGCCGCTGCAGAGTCGGCGCGGATGTATGCAGCTGTGTGTGGTTTGTGACAGGCAGTAGCTATAGTGAAGATATATGGAGAGTTATTGATCAGTTTAACACGGCTGACTAAAAATCACGACCACATTTCAGCGACTTTACAAAAGCAGGTAGACTTTCTATGAACGTGCTGATGTCTAATTTGTACTCATTAGGTACTTAAAATTACTGGAATTACTTTGGTGTAGATCCGTATTGGATGATCAGCGGTTTGTTGATCGGGATGGTTTTGGTTAGTCCGGAATGGGCTGAATTAGTTTATTGGATCCCTAATGCAATGCAGTCTTTGCTTTCGACTTGGTTAGATAATGTTCCTATGAAATTAAATTGAATTGCGTTGGATTTAAATTCCCAGAACTAATATTCTATAAGTAATCAAGCGAATGGCTTCAATTGTATTATCACCGTTATTTGATGGCACGTGTGCCATTTGAACCTCATAGCCTTTCAAAACTTCTTTAATTATGACTTACTTCTGACATTTTTTAACCCAGTATGCATTGATTTAGTTAAATCGGAGCCACGAGACATGCCCTTGAGTTTGATCCGGCCCCAAACTGGGCGGATTAAGCTTAGACCCGACTGATTCGAAGCGACCCATTCCACACTCTGTTCTTGCTCATTGATAAGCCGTCTCCCATCTCCGCGTACCTACCCGACACCGGGTGCAGCGGTCAGCGGCGCTGAGACCTCTCAGTCAGCCTATATGACAGCTCAGACCGCCGCGCTGTCAGCTGTTCCTCTGGTGGGCGCGGCCCGCCCCGCCCCGCCGCGGCGGAGCGCGCGCCGTCTGGTGGCGGGACGGCCACGCGCGGGGTTCGGTTCCTGGCCACACGGGATGGCAAACACGCGGTATGATCAGTGTTGGCTAGCGGCGCCGTGCCGTGCAGCCCTGTGCCGTTCCGCGCCGTGCTGTGCTGCGCCGCGCCGTGCCGCGCCGTGCCGTGGGGCGGCCCGCAAACGTCACGTCACGTCACGTCACGTCACATCCTGTGAGAGCCGTGCGGAATAGGTCGCGTCACGTCACCGTCACACGCGTGTGAGACACTGGCGCGATGTGACGTGCGTCACGGCAGGGGTAGGGGTGCGTTTCGTGACGACGGTGGTGTTTGCAGCGACATTCGGTTCCGCCCGGCCGCGATGAGCGATCGTCTCTCCATGGCCTCTTCGGGGGCGTCGTCAATGACGCTGTACGAGCGCCAGCGCCGGCCGTCCTACACCTACTACAAGCGACACTACGCCATCCGCCGCAAGACCCGGCCGCCGGCCGCCGCCGCCGCCGACCGCCGCAAGCCGGCCGCGCCCGGGGCGGGGGCGGGGGCGGCCGAGTGGCGGCGGGCGGCGCCTGGGCCCGGCCGCGCCGCCGCCGCCGGGCCCGAACCGAAACCGCGCCGCGTGTCCAGTGTGGTGCAGCCGAATATCGCTCCGCGACGCAAGAGCACCGCGTACGGCGCACACCCGAAACTCGTGCGCGCCACGTGGCAGGTGCCCTACACGCTGCGCCTACCGCCGGTCGGACACTGCGCCGGCGGGTCCGGCGGCGACACCGACGACGACGACACACCCAAGAGGTAGGTGCGACGGTGACGTCATCAATTTAGTGACGTCGTAAGTGTTGACACCATTATGTGTGGTAGTGACGTCATCGAATGGGGTGATGACGACGTGACGGATGTGATGTTGACGGAAATTATGTTATTGAGAAATGATGTTATGATGTGGCTAGACGGAGGCGCCGCAGAACTGGTGTTAATGGCGATGTGATTGTGGCAGCTGTGGTAGAAAGTTGGGATGATGCAACGAAATACGCATTGGCCGTTGCGGCGCAAAACAATATTGTAACGACGTTTTGTGCGGGTCGTGTAATTTCGTTAGCCGGCTCGGAGAGCAACATTAATGTGAACGTGAGTGGCGTGACACTGCTGGTGTTCTCTCCGGCCCGGCGGAACGTGAGTGGCGTGACACTGCTGGTGTTCTCTCCGGCCCGGCGGAACGTGAGTGGCGTGACACTGCTGGTGTTCTCTCCGGCCCGGCGGAACGTGAGTGGCGTGACACTGCTGGTGTTCTCTCCGGCCCGGCGGAACGTGAGTGGCGTGACACTGCTGGTGTTCTCTCCGGCCCGGCGGAACGTGAGTGGCGTGACACTGCTGGTGTTCTCTCCGGCCCGGCGGAACGTGAGTGGCGTCACACTGCTGGTGTTCTCTCCGGCCCGGCGGAACGTGAGTGGCGTGACACTGCTGGTGTTCTCTCCGGCCCGGCGGAACGTAAGTGGCGCGACACTGCTGGTGTTCTCTCCGGCCCGGCGGAACGTAAGTGGCGCGACACTGCTGGTGTTCTCTCCGGCCCGGCGGAACGTGAGTGGCGTGACACTGCTGGTGTTCTCTCCGGCCCGGCGGAACGTGAGTGGCGTGACACTGCTGGTGTTCTCTCCGGCCCGGCGGAACGTGAGTGGCGTCACACTGCTGGTGTTCTCTCCGGCCCGGCGGAACGTGAGTGGCGTGACACTGCTGGTGTTCTCTCCGGCCCGGCGGAACGTGAGTGGCGTCACACTGCTGGTGTTCTCTCCGGCCCGGCGGAACGTGAGTGGCGTCACACTGCTGGTGTTCTCTCCGGCCCGGCGGAACGTGAGTGGCGTCACACTGCTGGTGTTCTCTCCGGCCCGGCGGAACGTGAGTGGCGTGACACTGCTGGTGTTCTCTCCGGCCCGGCGGAACGTGAGTGGCGTGACACTGCTGGTGTTCTCTCCGGCCCGGCGGAACGTGAGTGGCGTCACACTGCTGGTGTTCTCTCCGGCCCGGCGGAACGTGAGTGGCGTCACACTGCTGGTGTTCTCTCCGGCCCGGCGGAACGTGAGTGGCGTGACACTGCTGGTGTTCTCTCCGGCCCGGCGGAACGTGAGTGGCGTCACACTGCTGGTGTTCTCTCCGGCCCGGCGGAACGTGAGTGGCGTCACACTGCTGGTGTTCTCTCCGGCCCGGCGGAACGTGAGTGGCGTCACACTGCTGGTGTTCTCTCCGGCCCGGCGGAACGTGAGTGGCGTGCCACTGCTGGTGTTCTCTCCGGCCCGGCGGAACGTGAGTGGCGTCACACTGCTGGTGTTCTCTCCGGCCCGGCGGAACGTGAGTGGCGTCACACTGCTGGTGTTCTCTCCGGCCCGGCGGAACGTGAGTGGCGTCACACTGCTGGTGTTCTCTCCGGCCCGGCGGAACGTGAGTGGCGTGCCACTGCTGGTGTTCTCTCCGGCCCGGCGGAACGTGAGTGGCGTCACACTGCTGGTGTTCTCTCCGGCCCGGCGGAACGTGAGTGGCGTCACACTGCTGGTGTTCTCTCCGGCCCGGCGGAACGTGAGTGGCGTGCCACTGCTGGTGTTCTCTCCGGCCCGGCGGAACGTGAGTGGCGTGACACTGCTGGTGTTCTCTCCGGCCCGGCGGAACGTGAGTGGCGTCACACTGCTGGTGTTCTCTCCGGCCCGGCGGAACGTGAGTGGCGTCACACTGCTGGTGTTCTCTCCGGCCCGGCGGAACGTGAGTGGCGTGCCACTGCTGGTGTTCTCTCCGGTCCGGCGGAACGTGAGTGGCGTGACACTGCTGGTGTTCTCTCCGGCCCGGCGGAACGTGAGTGGCGTGACACTGCTGGTGTTCTCTCCGGCCCGGCGGAACGTGAGTGGCGTGACACTGCTGGTGTTCTCTCCGGCCCGGCGGAACGTAAGTGGCGTGACACTGCTGGTGTTCTCTCCGGCCCGGCGGAACGTGAGTGGCGTGACACTGCTGGTGTTCTCTCCGGCCCGGCGGAACGTGAGTGGCGTCACACTGCTGGTGTTCTCTCCGGCCCGGCGGAACGTGAGTGGCGTCACACTGCTGGTGTTCTCTCCGGCCCGGCGGAACGTGAGTGGCGTGACACTGCTGGTGTTCTCTCCGGCCAGGCGGAACGTGAGTGGTGTGACACTGCTGGTGTTCTCTCCGGCCCGGCGGAACGTGAGTGGCGTGACACTGCTGGTGTTCTCTCCGGCCCGGCGGCCAGCGAGGTCATGCGGCGACACGGCAGAGCGTTGTCCGCCACGGAGGAACAAATACTGGTATGTCGGCCAGGTATTGACACAAACAGATTGATATGTCCAGCCGGGCGCGTTCCTCTTATCGGTGACACCAGCTGACCGATCCAATATTGTCCATGGAAATGTCGCACGCAGTGTGCTGTGCTGCTGTGTGCCGCCGGGGTGGTCGCTATCAGTGCTCCGCCTCTATTTCCTATACGGTACACCATGTCCTAGCATAGGCGTACACAAGGGGGGGGGGGGGGCAAACGGGGCAATTGCCCCCCCCCCCCCTGAAGGTCTGTACGTGCCCCCTTTGGTCGAAAAAAAAGATTTATTTTTTATATTTTTTTTTAAAGAGAAAAATGGCGAAAATATTCCCTTTTAAAAATATAGTGGGTATAAGTTTCGCAGGCATTTCGAAAGCAAGAAAGCACTATCTCGAGGAGCATTATTTTAAGCATAGAGCGAAAGTTATGGTAACAGGCAGCACCAACAAACTGAACAGGCTAAGAAACGGAAGAAAACGAAAAAATGGACTCCATTAACGCGAAAAGGCAAGGGAAACCCTTTTTCGGGGCCCCAGCAAGTCTTTGCGCCGTCTGGGCCAATAACTTGGCTGTGGCAAGAATACAGCGCAAATAATTGCAAGAACGGATGTAAAATGGGTCCCCTACAACTTCAAAATCATCCAAATTTCATCAAAAGTTCAGTTAATCAAAAGTTGACTCAGAAATATAAGCAGTCACGGACACGTTTCAGTAGCTGGTTTGTCTGCTCGCAAACCCACAGTTGGGCCACCGGGCTACAGATGGCCCGCAAATTCGGCAGATGTATTACCTTTTGGTTTCTTCTTCTGGGGCCATCTAAGTCCAAAGTATACGAAACGAACCCTGGTTCCATCGAATAACTGAAGAAGGCCGTGGAGACCACAATGCGGAGTGTGGGACCAGGGACCTGCCGTGCCGCTCTGGAGGCAGCTCGGCGGCGCGCTTCTCTGTGTTTGGAACGCGAGGGCGACCACAATAGAACACGTTATCTGAAGCCGTCAGTAAAGCATAAATGGAGGGGTTTCTATTGTCCCCTAAAGTGCCATGGAATAAGCTTCACAACGATGGTTGAGTTGCGTTGTTTGAGCCTTTAGAGTATGAAATATACCATTTTAAAATCCACCTGTTTATTCTGGGACGCCCGGTAGTATTAAATAATCACACAAATGCGTCATTTAATCCATTATCGCCCATTTCCACTCTCAGATGAGAATTTCAATTCATGAAGGGCCAAATGTAACGCCTCACTGCCTTTTTCTCACTCACTTAGCTCACTTTCTCATCTCACTTCCTCATCTCACTTCCTCATCTCACTTCCTCATCTCACTTCCTCATCTCACTGCCTCAGCTCACCTCACTGTCTCACCTCACCTCACCTCAATCTCACCTCACTGTCTTACCTCACTGTCTCACCTCACTTCCTCACCTCACCTCAATCTCACCTCACTGTCTCACCTCACTTCCTCACCTCACTGCCTCAACTCACCTCAACCTCACCTCAATCTCACCTCACTACCTCACCTCAATCTCACCTCATTTCCTCACCTCACCTCAATCTCACCTCACTGTCTCACCTCACTGCCTCAACTCACCTCAACCTCACATCAATCTCACCTCACTGCCTCACCTCACCTCAATCTCACCTCACTGTCTCGCCTCACCTCAATCTCACCTCACTGTCTCACCTCACCTCAATCTCACCTCACTATCTCACCTCACCTCAATCTCACCTCACTGTCTCACCTCACCTCAATCTCACCTCACCTCAATCTCACCTCACTGCCTCACCTCACCTCAATCTCACCTCCCTGTCTCACCTCACCCTGCTGTTTCACCTCGCCTCAATATATCACATCACCACCGCCGCTGACACCGCAGACTCGGTCAGATACGGAAGCTGAGATACGGAAGCTGCTGATTTGCTGATTTGCTGTCACCAGCTGATTTGCCGTCTGTCGAGCCGGCAGCCGCAGCCTCCCGGGGAGGTTCGTCTCCCCGCTCTCTCCCTCTATCCCTCCCCCTCTTCATCTCCCCCTCTCGCTCCCTCGCTCGCCCGCCCGCCCGCTCTTTCAGCTGGTCGACGGTCAATCTTTCGAGATGTTTCCTGCCCGTGGCGGCTGAAAGACATTTGCTGACATAAGTCTTCTATAAATATGTCTTCTGACATATTCATGTCAGAAGTCCGATGGAAACTTCCCGGAGAATATTGTAAGGTTGAGGGATGTGCTTCAAGTGGTGATGAGAATGCACTACATTCCGTGAATAGGTCCACCCGCTCCGATCGCAATTCCTTCATGGCGAAGTGCTTTGATCCAATACCGTCCAAATTCGATATGCCAGATCATAGATCCAGCGGAGTTATTGGTGCATTTCGAATTTGCTCATTACCTGTACGACCGCTGCCTGACTGACGTCTCCATATACCTGACTTGACTTCTCGTGCCTGACTGACTTCCGTGCCTCACTGATCTCGCGGAGAAGTGACATCCTGCACACCAGAGACGATGTCGACAGGGCGCCTCCGTGGGCGGAGGCGGAGGCGGGGGTGGGGGCGGTGCTCTCCCATCGACCGTCCGCCGCTGACCACGACGAGTCACCTCCTGTCCACCTCGTTAAAACTTACCGCCTCAAATTACTGTATCAGGATGTCCCCCGTGTCCGTGTCCGTGTCCGTGTCCGTATCCGTGTACGCGTCCGTGTCCGTGTCCGTGTCCGTGTCCGTGTCCGTGTCCGTGTCCGTGTCCGTGTCCTTGTCAGAGTATGTGTCCGTGTCCGTGTCAGTGCCCGTGTCCGTGTTCTTGTCAGAGTCCGTGTCCGTGTGAGTGCCCGTGTCCGTGTTCTTTTCAGAGTATGTGTCCGTGTCCGTGTGAGTGCCCGTGTTCGTGTTCTCGTCAGAGTCCGTGTCGGTGTCGGGTGTCGGGTGTCGGTGTCGGTGTCTGTGTCGGTGTCGGTGTCGGTGTCGGTGTCGGTGTCGGTGTCGGTGTCGGTGTCGGTGTCGGTGTCGGTGTCGGTGTCGTCTCGGTGTCGGTGTCGGTGTCGGTGTCGTCGTTATCGGCGTCGGTGTCCGTGTCAGTGTCAGTGTCAGTGTCAGTGTCAGTGTCAGTGTCAGTGTCAGTGTCAGTGTCAGTGCCAGTGTCAGTGCCAGTGTCAGTGGCAGTGTCACTGTCAGTGCCCGTGTCGATGTCGACTTGGTGTCCGTATTCGTGCCCGTGCCAGTGCCCGAGCCTGTGCCCGCGTCTTTGTCAGAGTCCTTGTCCGTCTCAGAGTCCGTGTCCGTACCCGTGCACGTATCAGTGCCAGTGGCCGTGTCAGTGCCCAGTGGCCGTGTGTGTGCCCGTGGCCGCGTCCGCGTCAGAGTCCGTGCCCGTGTCAGTGCCCGTGTCAGTGCTCGTGTCAGTGCCCGTGTCCGTGTTCTTGTTCTTGTCAGAGTCTGTGTCCGTGTGAGTGCCCGTATTCGTGTCGGTGCCGGTGTGTTGGTGTCGACTGTCGGTGTCCGTGTCCGTGTCCGTGTCCGTGTCTTTGTCAGAGTCCGTGTCCGTGTCCGTGTCCGTGTCCGTGTCCGTGTCCGTGTTCGTGTCCGTGTCCGTGTCCGTGTTCGTGTCCGTGTCCGTGTCCGTGTCCTTGTCAGAGTCCATGCCCGTGTTAGTGCCCGTATCCGTGTCCTTGTCAGAGTCCGTGTCAGTGCCCGTGTCCGTGTCCTTGACAGAGTCCGTGTCCGTGCCAGTGCCAGCGTCCGTGTCCTTGTCGGTGTCGGTGCCGACTGTCGGTGCCCGTGTCAGTGCCCGTGCCCGTGCCCGTGCCCGTGCCCGTGTCAATACCCGTGTTCGTGTTCGTGTCCGTGACCGTGTCTTGTACGGATGGAGACTGGATATTTGTGAGGTCCGAGCACATTGTGTGTAGCCTTGTCTCTCTGGATATGTGTCAGGTCTGAGCACATTGTGTGTAGCCTTGTCTTTCTGGATATGTGTCAGGTCTGAGCACATTGTGTGTAGCCTTGTCTTTCTGGATATGTGTCAGGTCTGAGCACATTGTGTGTAGCCTTGTCTTTCTGGATATGTGTCAGGTCTGAGCACATTGTGTGTAGCCTTGTCTTTCTGGATATGTGTCAGGTCTGAGCACATTGTGTGTAGCCTTGTCTCTCTGGATATGTGTCAGGTCCGAGCACATTGTGTGCAGCCTTGTCTCTCTGGATATGTGTCAGGTCCGAGCACATTGTGTGTAGCCGTGTCTTTCTGGATATGTGTCAGGTCCGAGCACATTGTGTGTAGCATTGTCTCTCTGGATATGTGTCAGGTCCGAGCACATTGTGTGTAGCCGTGTCTTTCTGGATATGTGTCAGGTCCGAGCACATTGTGCGTAGCATTGTCTCTCTGGATATGTATCCGTGTCTCTCTGGATATCTCTCTAGATCTGGATATGTGTCCGTGGCCGTGTATACCGTGTACTGTGTGGCTGTGTCTTTATCGGGATCTGCGTCGGTGTCTCTGTGTGTGTAATTAAACTGTCTCGGTGTCTCTGTGTGTGTAATTAAACTTTTTTTCCTGGTAGCCTGAACCAGCGCAAATCAAGAATATAATATCACCACCACCACACATGGTTCTTATCTAGCTAATTATGTTATTACCAGGAACGGAACCAAGGGCGTCGCCACGGATTTGCAAGTGTGTGTGTGTGTGGGGGGGGGGGGGGGGTCAAGGGTCGGGCAGCATGACCCCCCAAACAAAACAAAAATTGCCGCGCATTTCAATCTGTCAGTAGGTACCCATCGTCATGCAAGGCATATTTTGTTGATGTTATGTGATATGTCTACCCTATATCTTTTCTTAAAAGTGTGCCATCTCTATGACACACAGTAGTGTGGTTGGGTTTTGTTTTCGGTTAAGCAACGTATCTTCATTGGTGGACTCAGAAGGCGAAAAAGTTCGGGGTACGATTTCAAAAGTATGAAAAAATTCTTTTTAAAAAAACTCTTACTTGTGCATTAAGAAAATATGTAAACAAACTTGCATTCGTAAAAACACTTAGATCTTCTTAGTGACGCGAGACGAGTCGCCCAATATTAAATGTCTCACCTGGATCATCACACGACCCACGACCTGGACTCAAGTTTGCATTTGATCTATCCCGGTCACGCTGGATATAGTTGAGCGCGACTGGACGGGCAAGCACGATAGCGTTACAATCCTCGCTCTATATCAAATTAATACACCAAAAACGTTTTGACAAAAAATACCCAGTGTGACCACTTGTGATCTCTGAAGCATTAACTATTGATCTTATCTAAATATGAAGGACGGAAGTTCATGAGTGGAGCTTTTTCTAAAAAGTTGGTGGGGTAAAATGGAGCTGTGGAAAAATGCGGCTTCATAGCGAAAACAAATATCCCTTTCCCAGCATAATTGATTCACAGTTGGAACTTCGCTTTCGAAAATAGTGCTTTCAAATTAAGGAAAAGTTGGTGGGGCCAAAATACAAAGTTGGTGGGGCCAAATGCAAAGTTGACGGGGCAAAGGCCCAACGATTTATTTCAATTTCGATTGTATTTTTCAAGAGCGTTGAATTGCTTTCCAGTTGCTCTTCGCTGACATATAGTTCTCAATATACTTGGGGGTTGGGTAGACTCAATAAGTTGCTGTTTTTGACCTTCGATAACTTCTGGTGGCCTTATACTGTTGACCTGAACCAAACATGCCCGGTATGTTTTCGACATGAATTTTGTCGAGCTATGTAACGGCATTTTCGTATTTCCCTACTCTCGATAGGAGCCGTGTTCGAGGGACGAGGGCTTAAATACCCTTCCAGCAAGGCGGAGAAATATCCGAGGTCAAGCGGGGCGCGGGTTAAAGGGAAGAAATGACCTTTTCCCACAACAATAGAATTAGCACTTGCAATCGGCAGACGAGGCCAAAATATGGTGTAAATTCATCACATTTTGCATATACAAATTCTTTCCGAGAGAGATTTCAAGTTAATCTTGGTTAGCGTTCCACACTTTTAAAGATCGGTGACCCTGAACCAAAAATGTAATTTCGTCGTCATTTAAACGTGAAGTTGGCGCTCTTTTAGATGACATCTGATGTGCTGTGCTGGATGTGTGTGCTTGCGATCGTGTAGTGTGTGTGTGTGTGTGTGTGTGTGTGTGTTTTGTTTTCTACTCAGTGTACGCATGTGAGTGAGTGTCGTTTATAGCATTGTATTATTAAATCAAATATTGCCTAGTCTCCAAAACACATCAGAAGCAGTTGCACACACTCGCTTTCTCCGGTCGCGAAATGACAGCGCTCGAGGCCCGGCTGCGTGGTCCCGGCCCAGCCGGAGCAGCTCTGCGTCGTCCAGCGCTTGTGGCGGCCAGTCCCGGCCCAGCCGGCGGAGCTCGGCGTCGTCCAGCGCTTGTGGCGGCCAGTCCCGGCCCAGCCGGCGGAGCTCGGCGTCGTCCAGCGCTTGTGGCGGCCAGTCCCGGCCCAGCCGGCGGAGCTCTGCCTCGTCCAGCGCTTGTGGCGGCCAGTCCCGGCCCAGCCGGAGCAGCTCGGCGTCGTCCAGCGCTTGTGGCGGCCAGTCCCGGCCCAGCCGGAGCAGCTCGGCGTCGTCCAGCGCTTGTGGCGGCCTCAGTGTCCGTCATTGGCTGATCGCCGGCCGTCATCCTGTCCACTGGGTCCACTGCGTCGGCAAGCTCATACAACAGCATATAACTGTCCCTGAACTTGATGGCGTGCTGCTGGATGAGCCGGACGTGGCTGTCATTATACTCGTGCCACCGAGTACGGGTGCCGACAGAAGGCGGTGTAGTGACCTGACTGAACAGTGCCAGAGTGGTTGGTCACACCGTACAGATTGTACTTGCAGGGCCCCTTTCCGGCCGAGTAGGCAGAGAGGTCCAGTCCGCTGATGGGGAATTCGACAGTGCAGCTGAGCTTGTCGAGGAACTCCTCCGCGGGCGAGAAACGCTTCAGATGGACCACCAGGATGCGCGGGAACTTCTGGATGGAGAAGCTCTTCCTGCATTTTTGCCGCTTCTTGCACTTCGAGCATGTCAGCTTCTCGTCACTGTCGAGCACCTCTTCCTTGATGAAGAGATCAAAGCATGCCTGCAGGTGGACCTGTTTCGACTGGAAGGGGATGGGCAGACTAAGGTCCCAGAACGGGTCGAGGGTCACCGACGCGTGACTGCAAACCGTGCACCGCAGTGTCGACTTCAGGTGACCGACAAATATGTTGACCAGCTTGGATTTGTTGAGTTGTGAGATGGAGTTGGATGGAGTCGAGACGTCCCCGTACAGACCTTCTAGCAGGTATCTGAGGAACTCCTGAGCGTCCTGTTGTCCATTGCCCGTGAATTGAGGCGCAAACCTCTGCACCAGGCATTTGAGGGGCGCTGTCGTCGGTGTTCGGTCTGGCACTCCGCTTCTCCACAGGCCTTTTATCAAGCTGGCAAACGCCTGGATGAGAGTGCCGTTCGTCCTGTAGCTGGTAGTCTTTAGGTCAGTCTTGTACTCCTCGCGCAAAATGTAGTGGTGGAGAGGGCGAGTGTTGCTGAGGGCCTGCACCACCGCGTTCATGTAGCACGAGTTGCCGATGTTGCGAAGACCGATGAGTCCGCCATCGCTGTCCCGCTCGGAGTGCCGGGCTGCTGCGTCAGCGCTGTCCGCGAGACAGGAGCTCACTGTGCGTGGGCGAGCGGGGGTGGCGACCAGCTCAAGTGGACAGCTTCCGTCAGACTTGTCAGCACTTTGTGAGGGCATGCCGGTTCGGAGAGTGTTTTGGAGTGTTTTTACCGTAAATACATTGCCAAGTACCTTTCTGTTTCCATCAAACTCCGGGCTTTTCCCGTATTGATTTTTTGCGCAATGGTGTGGAAAATATATTTTGCGTTCTGCTTGTTGTGGTTATATACCCGTACATCCTTTACAACCATTGAACAAACTGGCAATTAAATCGGAAGCTCATCGATGCACGTCGACGGCGACCTATTTAGTGTCGGCGATTTGTTTCGAAGTGCTCATTTAACAACGTTGAACAGATTGATACAAAACACACATTGACACATTGATACAAATGTGTCGCTTTCCAATAGTGGAGGTAAAATACCGATCATTAATTTTATCCAAACTTCCAACTTTGAATAAGAGAATCATTTTATTTAATTCTTAAATTTAGATCACATCATTTTAATACCATACCGGTAGCCAAAGCAATTGTTGCCAACAAAATCAAAAGGTCATTATTTCCCTTTAACAGATCAAGTTAACTTCGATTTCTCCAAAGCACAGTAGTATGTCGTAGGGAAAAAGCACCGTGGAACTGAGTCCCGTCCAACGGCGTATTTGTATACATTCCAATATTGATTACAATAGGTATAGGATGATTAATAATCTATAAAACACCCTTCTTGGGTCGGGAGCTGAGCGAGCGGTTCTCAAGTGTTCTTTCCCAATCTGAGAAAAACACACAACTTGCTTTCAAGTAAAAAGGTCTGCACGACACTTGTTTTCCGAATGTATTGGCTGCATTTTGTGTTGCGTTGTTGCTGTGGATACCTACGCAATGATGCAGGTGTAGGAACAGGGGCAGGAGTTATGGTCCTACTGCGGTGTCGATTTTTGAAAACGATGGGGGGGGGCGTACAGGGACGGATTCAAGGGGAGCCGATCAGCGTCATGGCTTTACACATTTTAAATAAATTATAGGCAACTTCTACAAAGGAGAGTATTTTTAATCAGTTAATAATGAGAAGAAAAAACAGACGAAATCTCATGAGTTTTGGACTTCTGTCGGGCGGCCCCTCAAACCAACATTTTTGGCTGGCCTACATCCTCCAGAAGGCCCGAGACCTTACTCAGAACCCTTACTTATTAAAACGGTAATATTAACCTGACATTGACTGGGGGGGGGGGGGGGGGAATATCTCCCCTGACGTATTTTCGCAATAGCTAAAAAAAACAATAGCGAAATCAACTTGAAATTTTGGGTACCTTCTCCTACACCGACTTTACGTCTTATGTGTATAAATGAAGCAATTTTGTCGACAAAATCGAGATATAGCGAATTTAGTGACGTCATTACACACGAGTTTTAACTTCACTGAAATGAGGCCAGGTGGTAAAATGACTATCACGATCGAATTATACGCGTAAAATAATGCATTGAACATGTGTCGCATGGCTTTCGTATATTTCTCTGCGCATAGTTACCTTTTGTGACCTGACTTTGACCGTGACATTTGCCAATATTCTCACTTTTGCACATGCGGGATGTGCATTTTACCCTTACGTGGACTTTGGGTGATAATTGTCGCAATCGAAGACTTTGGATGGAAAGTATGGACCATACACTCACATACCTCGATTTTGACCTTTGACCTTACCGTTACCTGATATTTGACCTCAATTAAAAAACAAATCGAGCATGATTTAAATGCGTCTTATTGAGAGCTTTCGAATGCCTTATTGCACGTCTCGCTGCGCTCATTGGTTCGAAAGATAACCAGGAGCTGATATCCCCCCCCCCCCCCCCAGTCAATGGCGTTCGAAATTTACGCCATTGACTGTCAATAACACTGTTGGGATATTGCCAGCATTTCATGCGGGCACAATCTTTATCCTCCATATTGCTAGGGTTGTTTGAACACGCTCAAAGATTCTTTGGAAATATTAAAAAAAAACGGCCTCGCGTAGCGCCGCCATTTTCATGTCTACCGGGCATCGTATTATTGATTCTTTGCGCGCCTTTTCTGATTTTGTTTTACCCGGGACCATTCTAAGTCACGGTTCTATGCATACAGCCGTTACCTGAGGTATAACTGACCTATAGGTCAGGTCAAGCGGACCCACCCCCAATAAAGTTCAAGCTAGACGGCAATGGGAGGTATGACGGTCACCCCTCTATACACAAAAATATACTATAGCTACGACACGCAAAACGGTGTCCTACGATTCTATTTCCATCCAGGACTTGTAATGTCCGTTTCTAACACCGTCACTCTACTGTCGAAAAACTCCAGTGACCAGTCATGACTCATGTTCATGGGTGCGAGGGGAAATTTCACGCGCATCACGCAGCACTGAGGCTATTTGCATGCCCAAAGACAAATCGGCGCTAAAATACGGCTTCCAAATCAATGCCTCCAGATCGCAAGAGAAGGAAACAACTAAAAACTTCACACAGGAGAGAAGCATTGCTTCGCCGATATTCCCCCTGATTTCGTCACGCGACGTGACGAAGGTGGTATTAGGTAGTCTACGGTTCGTAGACGAAACAAATGATCAGAAGCTTGGTTTTCCATGAATTACTGTGAATGAAACCTGTATAGTTTCAGGTACCTAATCTGAGGCCAGAGACAAGGGCGGATCCAGAAAGGCAGAAAATGTTGGTTTTGGGGAGCATATCCCCAAAAGTCTCACACATGTATATTAAATTCACCGGACTTCGCCTCTTTATACATGAAGAGGTGATTTAAAACAAACGTTTCTTAAAGGAAATAGTTCACCTTGGATTTTTGTTTACGAAACACGATTTTATGATATTTTTTAATACAATGTATTTTTATATTGTCAAAAATGGACTTATATCGCACCGATTCAGGACAGAAGGCCGTGCATTTTTATTGTTTATCAAACCTATATGCATACTCTGAGTCAGAGTCCTGACGTCACGCGAATGTAAACAATGGTTCAGCCAATACGATTCGAAAGTAGTCTCGTAAGGATAGACTCACATTGGAGATGTGCCAACCGGCGGCCGGAGGTTCGCTTGCTAGCACCAGCTGCAAGCTGATTGGCTGATGGTATAGCCTCTGCCCGGCCTAGAACCAGAACAACATTCTTTCGCCAGCACCGCATTCCTTCGCCAAAAAAAATCAAATATATTCGGCTGGAAAGTCTTTTCAGTCAAGAAAACTTGCAGATAGGGGTTTCCCAACACGGGCTACAAAACTGCTATCTCAGTTTAAAACTAATGTTGAAGGTGAACTATTTCCTGTAATGAAAGCTGCTTATATTGTCTTTTTAAATAGGAAACGCGTCAATTTGTTTGCCGATTTTAGGCGGTGTGGGAGGCTTGGCCGCTTTGCCCCTATTGGATCAGCCAGCGGCCAAAAACATTGGGGGGGGGGGGGGGAGCGAGGGTAATTATTGAGCGGGGACGAACTCAATATGGGGGGGGGGGGGCGAGGGCCACCCCAAAAGTATATAAATCGACACCTATGGTCCTACATTTGTGTCCAAAGTTTTGCTTTAGTCTAATTTGGTAAAATGGGAAGAAACAAAGTGACACATCAAAAGGTTGACGTAGAGAGGAGCTGGAATCTGCGAAGAAATGTTGCGTAGGTGTAATGGGTTTCTCGCAAAACAAGAACAAAATTTCACTGCTACCCCCATCACTTCTCCTCATGTCGTATTATCTGGATCTGCGTCGGTGTCTGTTTGTGTGTGTGTATAGTACAACCTTTTCCAGGTAGCCTGATCCAGAGAAAACCAAGAATATCATACCACCACCACACACCACATGCTTCTTATCTGGTTAATTGTGGCATTACCAGGAACGGAACCAAGGCGTCGCCACGGGTCCACGGATTTTCAAGTGTGTGTGTGTGTGTGTGTGGTGGGGGTCGGGCAGCATGACCAAAAAACACCCGTTTTTTCGCTGCGCATTTCAATCTGTCAGTAGGTACCCATCGTCATGTGAGGAATATTTTGTTGATGTTATGTCTACCTTATATCTTTTCTTAAAATTTGCCATCTCGAGGACACTCACGCTGAAGGACTTAGGACTTCCTGCGCCATACTTTGACATGAGAACCGACGGGGCGGTTATCCGGCCCCAAAGTATTATACCACAAGGTCACGTCAAGTGACCCACCTCCAAAAATGCTTGAGGTTGTACTACAGCCACACAGGTTTGGTTTGAAACTCACAGGAAAAACACAGGACAGGTTTGAAACTCACACGATTTATTCAGGTAACAAATATATACATACCTACAATTTAACTATCTCGAATTTGTTTATATCGATGACCTAAGTTCAGGTCGATTTCGTGGCCTTTCCATTATATGTTAATGGAGAAAAACTGGAAATCTAAATACACAGCAAATTAATAAATGTGTCCAAGTTTCATCAGGTTCGCCATTCGTGTGCCGAGTGGAAAGATCCATGTCATTTTATATGTGACCTGTACGAGGTTAATTCGAGTGACCCTGAGGTCATGTGCCCAGGCTCGAGTCGCTTTGACGCTCGCTATTTGCCCCTGACTGGGATGACATGCGACCGGTGGCAGCGGTCGCACTCAAGGTCAGGTGACGTCAGTGAGCGAGGCGGACCGTGTCCAGGTATGTCGGGCACGTACAACTTTGGCCATTAAATTATGCCGGCCAACAGGAATTGCGCGATCGGGTGGTGGGGTCAGGGTCTGCGCAACAAGCTATGCTTAGCGCGGGGCCTGACCTCGGAAATCCATCCATTCAAAACACTCTGACTAAAAATAAAAAGTGTAGTTTTTCTTTAAAGGGAAATAATGACCTTTTGATTTTGTTAGCAACAACTTATTTGGCTACCGTTATGGTATTAAAATGATGTGATCTAAATTTAAGAATTAAATAAAATGATTCCCTAATTCAAAGTTGGAAGTTTGGGAAAAATAATTATCGGTATTTTCCCTCCACTATTGGAAAGCGACACATTTGCTTTTGTATCAATCTGTTCAACGTTGTTGAATGGGCACTTCGAAACAAATCGCCGACACTAAATCGGTCGCCATCGACGAGCATCGACGAGCTTCCGATTAAATTGCCAGTTTGTATTTCAATGGTTGTAAAGGATGGGGGGGGGGGGGGTATATAATCACGACAACAAGCAGAACGAAAATATATTTTCTACACCATTGCGTAAACACTTAACAAGCAATACGGGAAAAGCCCGGAGTTTGATGGAAACCGAGAAGTATTTGGCAAGAACCGGTCGTTAAAAGTGTGGAACGCTTATCAAGATTAACTTGAAATATCTCTCAGAAGGAATTGCTATATGCGAAATGCGATGCATTTACATCATATTTTGGCCTCGTCTGTCGATTGCAAGTGCTAACTCCATTTTTGTGGGAAAAGGTCATTATTTCCCTTTAATAACGTTTTGCCGAATCGAGATGAGCAATGGGGTTTTACCATCGCTAAAGCTCGTCGAAATGCATCGATTGATGTGAAATGTGATCTTGACCTGACCGCAAGTCAGGTCAGTTTTTGGATATAACCCAACAATGTCACACTACACATCATTCGATGCAGTTCGACGTGACACACACAACGGTGAGGTCCGTGTCACCTACCATGCTTCTGTTGCAAGCTATTCTGAAGAAGAAAAAAACAATTAAACGATTTTAGCATGTTTCCAGGTCAGCGGCCTCTCCTCTCATCACATAACTATTGACCTGGGGTCAAATCTAATTGAATCATACAGACAGCGAATACAATCCTCTTTCGAATGTTGTTTTTGCGCACCGCTAGCTGGCTATCCAACGCTGTCCTCCGTGTGTCGCTATGTTGCGTAGCTTTCTAGATCTCAGGGGGGCAGGCATTCGCCACCCGACGGTTGGAAGTTAGCGCGAACGGTACGCGGGTAAGGGTGCCTTCATTTCCTGAGTCTTGACCTCTTCAAGGCTCAAACAAATATGCATTATATATGGAGGTTAATGTGGCCAACCGTATACGCATTCGATTATTCCATTGATGTTTTTCGCAAAGTAGAAACTTAATTGTTTTAACTGTCAGCTTCAAAGTGAAGCAGGGTTGTAACTACGTCGGCGTGCCCTGTTCATAAATTCGAGAACGCAGCATTACAAAACTTCCAGAATGTACTTTCAAAACAGGAGCGTTTTGTGCGCAAATTTCCAGACACATCCATGGGGTAGGTAGTATAAATAATTATCTGAAAACCATGGCTACGTTCGGGCCGCTCACATCCATATTTTGCTCCCTGGTTGGCGGAAGATCTCGCGGGCGTTTCGCACCCGCTCGTTGATCAGTTTCTGCCGTGAAAACTGGGGAGGGAGGGGGGGGGGGGGGGACCCCCCCCCCCGGTTTTCAGGAGTCACGGCCCCTCCCCCCTCCCACCCGACCCCCCCCCCCCCCCCCCCCCCCCCCAACCGGCGATGCCCCTGAACGGAACATATGCAGCATTTGCGCGAACGTTTTTCACGCCTGTCAGTTTTCAATGTCTCTTACAGGGAATCTGATGTAAGTATTGATGATCTGTTTCTTTGGACCCCCCCCCCCCCCCCTCCCCCTCCCCCTCCCCCGGGCAGTGAGCGCTTTCGCTGAGCAGCCTCGTCGCGGAGTCCACCTGAGTAGGTGCTGCAGAGGTGGCCGGTGGGTGCCTTGCGTGCTCAAGGGACAGTCTGTCGACTGCCGAGTGCGGAGGCGGTATTGATCCATTTCCTCGAACGGCTCCGGAGCGCGACTTCACGCCATGCCGCGGGCGTTGGTGCGATATTGATCCATTTCATGGGCGGCTCCGTGGTGGGCACTAAAGGCTGAAACAGCAAATTTTACGTCTCGCAAGCAAATCGCGTCTTGCTCGAAAATCTCGTCTCTCACGCAAATCGTGCGGAAAAGTTGAACTAGAGTCAATTCTCTCGCATGCGAGGTGATGCCGCCGCGAGACCTGCGATTCAGGAGCGAGATCTCGATGCGATTTTCCAGCGATACTGAGAGATAGAAAATGTCATTTTCAGAGCAAAGATAGAAAATTTTATTTTATTTAAAACGGCAATCTCTGATTTTAAAAATTTGGGTTTTTGACCCCCAAAATGATCAAGAAGTTTTTTTTTAAATCACCACAAAATCAAAATTTTCAAAGATGTTAAAAAACGGAATATATGTGAGATAACTGGGTATGGACAATACTCAAACCACAATTTCAAAGAGATATTTCTATTTTTGACTGAGTGATGGCTCCCTAAGTGTAAGAAATTCATGACGTCATTTTTTAACTAACTTTTTTGACTTTTATTTTGACCAGATACGACTAAATAATTACCTTTTTCTGTATTTCTGAGACCAAACTGGTTTAAGAACATGTTTTTTATATTACATGATCAATTTCTCATTTTGAGGTTTTCTGACAGAGCAACATCGCTGTTCTGACGTGGTAGATCGTGGTCATTCCACTTGACCTGGAAGGTCCACTTGTTGACCCGAAACCTAAAAATTGCATACCGTTAGATTCCAAACATGACAGCAACATGTGGTTTTTACCGCGTTACTCTATGTTGCTTGGTTTGGAAGATAACAGAGGGGGGGGGTCGTTTTAGGACCCCCGTAGGGCGAAGGTGAAAAAGCTCCCCGTAGGCGAGGGTTAACCCTCGTCAGTTGCGGGGAGTGCCCCCCCCCCTCGGTTTTTCGGGAATAAACTCGCGTATATATCAACGATTGCGATGAACTTCAGTACCTTAGTTTTACAATTTGACACATATCGAAATTTTTAAGTCGTAGGTCACATGACCCGTGACCTTTGACCTGTTCTCAAGGTCATGTCAAGCGCAACTGGCTTCCGTAGTATTGATCTTGAACTTGTTGCAGTTTCTAGTGTTTGTTGTTCAGGACCATATGCACAGGTGTTCCAGGTGGACAGTGTGGTTTCCATTGCGATTGTGACCTCAATTGACCCTTTTCAGAGGTCAACCGAAGTCGCTGACCTCCGATGACCTGATAATACTTTTCTGGCTTCTGCAGTTTCTAGGACATTTTGTGACGCTGATTTGAAATATGGATCCATATGACATAATTATATGTTCCACTGGGGTCATGCGCTCCAACAGGGTCAACCGAGGTCACTGACCTCAAATGACCTGACATGACCTGACATGACCTTTTTGAATTTGGCAGTTTCTAGTAAATTTTGTGACGCTGATTTCAAATTTGGCACCCATTTAGCATAATATATTCTCATTCGCGATTCTAGTCCTGATTATATTCAATGTATACGCATTTACAATTGGTGAATTATGGGTCATTGACATGACCTCAGAGGTCACCTAATGACCTAGGACCTTAAAATCGTGTATCAATCGTTCTCCTCTCGTGACAAGCAACATGCTCGTTTTTAAATCGAAGTCTAGACCAATAGGGCGAAACGCTAGGGGGTTGTACAACCCCTTCCAGCGGTCACGCACTGATCGGACGCTGCACGGGCGAGGGTTAAAGGGATGGTTCACCTTTATGAAAATTTTCAAATATACGCTGGCTGTAGTCCAAATATGAAGTGAGTGCTGCTGGAAACGTTGGTGAATTTTTTCTCTCTCGAAAAGTCACTAAACTTTCTACAAATTAAGTTTTTAAATTTGGGATGATGACGTAATTATTGAGTTATAGAGAGCTATAGAGAAAACATTTAGCTGCCAACATATGGCACAATCGTTTCCAGACAATTATGGCGTCTTAAATACAAACATTGAGGAACTGTGTCTTCTCCCGCACAGAACACAATGAGTGCGAGGCATTGCGATAGTTCATTTTCTTTTAACACTCAATCCATAACTGAGACTTCAAACAACGTCAACACTTCAGCTTGTACCGCAACTATCACGTTGGCCGATGTTTACATCGTACTCGCCAAGGTTCGAGAATACAGGTCGTCTGACTTCCAGGACCAACACTCTTGAAGTGGCGGTCAGCCAATCAGCGGCGGGACTAGCCTAGAAACGTGTCCGGACACATTGGCGAATGTTATTTGCCGAATGTCATTTTGGCGAATGCATATTGTCGAAGGACACTTTGACGACATGTCTTTTTGTCGAAATGTGAATATGCGGAAAGCAAAATGGCGAATGCCTTTTTGTCGAACGCCTTTTTGCCGACGTGGTCAGAATGTCCGAAATGTTTTTTTTTGCCGACATGTCATTTTGACGAAATGTAATTTTCGCGACATGTCAAAAAATGTAAATGTTTTTTGCCGAATGACATTTTGTCGACATGTGAAAAGGTCGAATGCCTTTTTGCCGAAATGTAATTTTGTCGACATGGGACAAAGATCGAAATGTGGTTTTTACCGAAATGTCATTTTGTAGACATGTGAAAAAGCCGAAATGTCATTTTGTCGAATGTTACTTTGGTCCGACGCGTGAAAAGTCGAATGCTTTTTGCCGAAATGTCATTTTGTCGACATTGTGAAAAAAGTCGAAATGCCTGTTTGCCAGAATGTCATTTTATCGACATGTGAAAAGGTCGAAATGCCTTTTTTGCCGAGCACATCCTGATCCACTGCCCCTCCCTTGCTCCTGTGGTTTTGCACCATCCACCAGGGCAGGCACTTAGCCAGGGGGGGGGCAGTTGCGGTGGCAGGTGCGGCCACACCCCCCTGGAGGCCAGGAGGGCCCTTTTCAGCCGGCGGAGGTCCCTTTTCGGCGCGCGCAGTGCGCCGAAAAGGGCCGACGAGACCGCGCGAAGCGCGGTATCATGGGCTCTTACCACTCGAAGCGTGGTCTTTAGAGAGTTTAGAGCACTTCAGAGGATCTTTAGGGCTACCAGGACCCTCTCTGAAAGACCAGAGGGCCCCTTGGACGTTCAAAAGAGCCCTGAGCATGTCAGAGGGGCCACCTGGCCAGACCGAAAGGGCCCCTGAGCGGGACCGAGGGCCCCTGAACACGTCGAATGGGACCTAGCCAGCACAGAGGGCCCCTGGGCAGGTCAAGGGGCCCCTCAGCATGTCGGCGAGGGGCGACAAAGCAGCCAGCACAGTCCCTTGGCAGGTCATAAGAACCTGACGCAGGTTTGGAGGGCTCTTGGACATACCCAGAGGGCCCCTGGGAAGTTCAAAGGGCCCCTGTGCAGGTCAGAGGGCCCCTGACCAGACCGAAAGGGCCCACTAGGTGTGTCAGGACGGCCCTGAACATGCCGGATGGGCCCCTAGTCAGCACGGAGGGGCCCCAGGCATGTTGGAGGGCCCTCGGAGCATGTCGCAAGGCGACAAAGCAGCCAGTTCTAGTCCTTTGCCCAGGTCGGAAGGGCCTCTTAGAAGGCTGGAAGGCCCCTGGACAGACCAGAGTGGCCCTGGCAAGTTCAAAATGCCCCTGTGCAGATCGGAGGGGCACCTGACCAGACCGAAAGGCCCTTGGGCGGGAAAGAAGGGCCCCGGAACATGCGAATTGGCCATAGCCAGCACGGAGGGGCCCCAGAGCAGGTAGGAGGGCCCCCTGAACATGTTGGCAGGGCAACAAAGCAGCCAGAGCAGTCCGACCAGAAGAGTCGCTGAGCAGATCGGAGGGGCTCCTGGGCAAGGTCAGAGGGGCCCCTGGCTAGACCGAAACGGTCCCTGGGCCGGTCGGAAGGGCCCTTGAACCTGCCCCGGCATTGAGTTCCTAGCCAGACTGGAGGGGCCCTTGGGCAGGTCGAGGGCCGCTGAGGCATGTCGGCAGGGTGACAAAAGTACAGCCAGTTCAGTCCCTGGCCAGGTCGGAAGAACCTTTTTGAACAGGCCGATTGGGCCCCTTGACACACTAGAGGGGCTTCTTGGAGGTCAGAGGAGTCCCTGGTCAGACTTGGATGGGCCCCAAGGCACGTAGAGATCCCAGGATGAAGACTTAAATGGATGAAGATTAAATGCAAAGAGGACTGACTCCACAAGAAAAATATTAAAATCGGAGCGTTCGGATATATTGTAACGCCCTTCGTCAGCGATTAAGAGGCATTCGGTAACAAGTCATTGCTCGTCTTTAAGATGAGCAATGACATGTTACCGAATGCCTCTTAATCGCTAACGAAGGGTGTTACAATATACCCGCAAGCTCCGATTTTATTTTTGTATTGTAGAGTAAGTCCTCTTTATATATAATATATATCACCCACTCCACATCATGTCTTTTCGCGGATCCCAGATGAGTCCCTGAACAGGTCAGAAGGGCGTTGAAAAGGTCGGAGGGGCCACTAGACGATCTGAAGGAACCCTGGGCCTTTCAACAGTAAGAATGCAGTTGTCCAGGGAATACAACCTAAAATTTTTGTCCCGCTCCGCGGTGCAATTTAACTACAAATTCAATTATATGCAGCATAGAAGAAAAAAACGGTCCGTTTCTCGACGCATTTATGTGTTATGTTGCTACTTTCCTATATAATTGGGCACAATATTTCACTTAAGCATTTTTTAACGCACTTTTAAACGCACAATAAATTTTTAGAGGTCCGCACCATAAGCAATGTGACGCATTGATGAGAATGCATATCTAGGGCATAAGACTCAAAATTTTCGCGCCGCTCCGCGGCGCAATTTGTTTAAGGGTTCCAGGTTTTGAGCTTTTAAAAAATATTGCAAGCTGGTATAGCTGATTATAAATTGGTGTTGCTGGTTTCAAAGTTGATATGGCAGTTTGCCAACTCCAGGTCCTAAAAGTTGGTATGGCCCATGCCATACCTGTCATACTGCATTTTCCATCCTTGTAGCGTGCTTTTTCACCCGTTTTGTTTGGACCTTTCAACGCTTGGGAAGGGGCCCTTTCAATGCTCGGGAATGGGGCCCTTTCGAGGCGCCTCATCCCCCTGGACGAAATCCTGGCAACGTGCCTGCACCAGGGTTTGCATTAGAGGTGACAAAAGTTGTCGGCAGGTTTCATAGCCATTCTGCAGCTTTTTGAAGGTCAATTAGCTGACAAAAAAAATACCTGTTCATCTAAATCCTCTGTATCCGAATGGGGAGAAGCGATTGTCTCCCCCTCCCTGCCTGCCTGCGCCTCTGCCTTCTACATCCCGGAGCTCCCCGGCTACAGTTCCTGTTCAGCGGGGAATCACCGACGAACCAAACATCCAGTCAGATATCAGAGCGCGCGCAGTTTTTTTCTCGCGTGCGCGGCCGCATGACACCAACACTGACCTGGACGGCCGGAAGTGAGTAGCGACACGACGGGCGCAGAGTGCAGACCGTAGTGAGAGGAGTGAGGAATGAGGGTGTACCACGGGTGTACGATTGAGTGGGTCCATGGCACTAGACGACGGCGTTTGGCGCACTGTGGCTTTTCTATACGGAAGACAAGAGGAGTGGGGACGACAAGATATACATGAGATACATGAGATGACAAGATATACAAAAAGGCGTCATTTGGAACTCAGACCGAGTGCGTCTGAGTTCCAAATGGCGTGGCGTGTATGCTCGCGGGGTCTTTGTGGAGAGCAAGGGACACAATCACGCCCCCAGCAGGGCTGCAGTGGAGCAGTCTGCCGCACGCGCGGAAATGAAAGAGCGCGCCGAGACGACGGTTGAAAGCGTCACGCACACAAACAATATTGACACATGACGATACTTGCTGCGCATGACACCAACGGCATTCGGCATTCGGCAAAAATAAATTTCGAACATTTCACATGTCGATAAAATGGCATTCGGCAAAAACGCATTTCGACTTTTTCACATGTCGACAAAATGACATTTCGGCAAAAAAGCATTTCGACCTTTTCACACGTCGACAAAGTAACATTCGGCAAAAATGACATTTCGGCTTTTTCAAATGTCGACAAAATGACATTTCGGCAAAAATACATTTCGATCTTTTCACATGTCGGCAAAATGACATTCGGCGAAAAGACATTTCGACTTTTTCACATTTCGGCAAAATCACATTTCGACCTTTTGACATGTCGACAAAAGACATTTCGACAAAATGACATGTCGGCAAAAAGACATTTCGACAAAAAGGCATTCGCCATTTTGCTTTCGGCATATTCACATGTCAAAAAGACATTTCGTCAAAGTGTCCTTCGACAATATGCATTCGCCAAAATGACATTCGGCAAAATGACATTCGCCAATGTGTCCTGTAACCAGCCTAGACCCCACTTTGCAAATTAGAAATTAAATTGCTTAAAAATGTCTAAGTTTGTGGGAAAATGACCTTAGTATTTTCGACATTGCAATAATGGCCAAAGATAATTACTATCTCAGTTCAAAACCAATACAAAGGTGAAACATTCCCTTTAATTAACACGCACCCTGGAGGGGGCTGTGAAATCTGCCCACCCCTAAGGTTTTTCGAGGATAGCGCAAAAACGGTGGCGCTGAGCGCCGACGTTTTTTGCATACCTGTCCGAAAATGAACTACCCAGTACCCACATTATGCAAAATGATTGACCTCGGGTCATCTCAGGTCAGGTCACCAGACCAGGTCACGTGATGACCCCACCTCCAAAACGTTTGTGGTAGTACCGCAGCCACAGTTTTGGGCCGATCGGTTTCGAACTTGCAGGATTTCATAAGGTCATAGATACCTACAATTTGTGTATCTCGGATTTCTGATATCGGAGACCTAAGGTCGGGTAAATTTCGTGACCACCAACACTGTTTTGTAAATAACTATCGACATAATGAAGATAGAGAAGTGAACACGGTACCAATGTGTTTGTCTCGTCGAGACATGTCTCCCAATATGCAATATGACCTACTTGAGTCACCACTTGACCTTAACAGGTCAAATTTCTCAGTTGACCTAACCTGGTCAACATGAATATGATTCGAAGTGCTATGACGAGACAAACACGATGGTGTCAAACGTATTGTTGTATCTTCATTAGGTAAAAAGTTATTTACGAAATACAGTTTGGTAAAAAAATAGCCTTTTTGACATTTGATGACTTCTGGAGCCTAAACTATTGACCTGAGCTCAAATCTGAGGACACCAAGTGCGATTACATTTTTCAAGGGCTTTCGATTTTTTTTCCTAGCTATCATAGTTTCCGAGATATTTGGGGGTGTTGGAAGCAAAGTCCTAAAACTGGGAAATCTGACCTTTTATGACCTCTGGTGACCTCAATATTGACCTGACCTAAACAAATGGCCGACATGCTTTCGATAGAGCTTGTCTCGAGCTATCTTATGCCGTTTTCCGCTTGTCGCTACGTTACGTGGTTTTCGAGATCATAGGGGGGTGAAATCCCCCCCCCCTCCAGGGCGTGTATTTATCAGAGGCCCTCCATGGCGCGTGTTAAGTCATGTGACGGGCTCTGGGGATATTGATCCATTTCGTCGGATTGCTCCGGTACAGGGCAGCACGTATGTAACGGGCTCTGGTGGAGCATTTTTGTATGTTCAGCAGGACCGTATAATAGGGTAGTCACCAGCCGCCTCGGCGACGTTCGGCGCGCGGTCTATTATGACGTCTTTAAGGTCCGGCGGCCCGGGACCTCTAGCCGTACGTCTGTCTGTGTATCTGTCTGTGTATGTGTCCTCATTTGTTTAGCCACGCGCACAGCACAGACGGCAGCACCGATGACTGTGAAATTTGCACACACGACAGCTTCAAGCTTTGTGACGATCCACGGGAGAAAAAAATCAAGTCGCTCCGATGCTGGTGTCGGTCACAGCACGCGCCAGAAGAAGGGGGTTTCTTTCTCTCGCAATGATAAATCCAATCCAAATAGCCGGCGCTCGAAAAAGCTTTTAGCAGTAGCTCGAACTACGATGGTTCTAGGGACCTCAGCTGAGCGGGGCCGCTAAATAAATATAACGTTGTAATGTCTGTTTTTGGTCGGCGTAATACGGGTCGGCAAGGCTTGCCACCAAATATCATATTGTGATATATATTATCGAAGAACATGCTGCGCTTGAAACGGACTCCCGTTTGACGGATCACAGGTTGATAAATGCAATTTTCGAACGATTCAGTGTAACCTCAAATAAGTTAGCGGCACCACCGACGCCAACGGCGTCGCCTCTTCGCGCAGCGAAGCAAGCAGGGACCGCTTGTCTATATCACTAATTTTCTAGCCGTACGTCTGTCTGTCTGTCTGTTCGTGTGTCTTCGTCTCTTTAGCCACACGCACAGCACAGACGGCAGCACCGATGATGGTGAAATTTGCACACACGACAGTTTCAAGCTGTGACGATCCACGGCAAAACAAAATCAAGTCGCTCCGATGTCTGTGTCGGTCACAGCACGCGCCAGAAGGGGAATGTTTTCCTTCTCTCGCAATATAAATGCAATCGGCACCTGACCATGGATACCTGACACCCGAAGAGATCACGTCCGATAAATGTGCGAGGAACTCGCGCTTCTCGAATTACCCGCCCACACAGGTGGCGCTCAATCCGCCCACCGCACCGCTGCCGCAAGCCAATAGCACCGCCGACCCCTTCATACGTCACCGCCGGGACGCCCCGCCCTCCGAGCCGGGCCTATTAGCCAGTATGACCTATTAGCTCAGGTGACATCCCCGATATAATAATGTACAGTAGACGCCGCTTATAACGCCCACCTTGGGACCGAGCATTTCTGGGCGTTATAACCGACGGGCGCTATATTCGAAGTTCCTAATATGGCCACATAAACAACCCAAAACAAAAACTGATTATCACCTGAGGTATTTATTAAACAAAATAATCCATCGTGAGCTGCCTCAACATCTGTTTCTCAGGCAGACAATCGTGTACGTCATTGGCGAATGTTTCGAACCCCTGCATGTTCTCGAAACCTTTCCTTTCAAGGCCTGTGACGAACCATCGTCCGTATCTCCGCATTCGCAGGGGTCGGCTCCGGTTCGTCCTCCGAGCGACACAGAGCGAAAACTGCGGCACAGCGGCCCATAGGCGTTGGAACAGAGGGGCCGGGGGGGGGGGCTCTCACTTTTTGGCCATTTTGTTGCTAAAATCTGTATTTTCGCTTGGTGAGAAAATGTTTTGATGACAAAAGGTTCGCCAAGACGAGCACAGTCCAAATCTGCAAAGAAATCTTCCATATATGGTTGGGGTTCTCTCAAAACGAGATCACAGTTTCACTGCCCCCCCCCCCACACACACACACACACTTTTTGTGACGTTCCTACGTCCTTGCCGCGGCCGCTTGTACACGTGTAGAGCCGGCAAGAGTGGGCGACACGATGGCTTAGCGCGCGCTGAAAACTGTGTGTTATAACCGAAGTGTTGGGCGTTATAAGCGGATTTTCTGCTTATACTTTTGTACAGGAAATTCCGTACCGGGTCAACTTGGGCGTTATAAGCGGCTGGGCATTGTTACCGTGGGCGCTATAAGCGGCGTCTACTGTATATCCATTTCGTCGGATTGCTCCGGTACATAGCAGCACGTATGCACGTGACGGGCTCTGATATATTGATCTATTTCGTCGGATTGCTCCGGTACAGAGCAGCACGTATGTGACGGGCTCTGGTGGGGTATTGATCCATTTCGTCGGATTGCTCCGGTACAGAGCAGCACGTATGTGACGGGCTCTGGTGGGGTATTGATCCATTTCGTCGGATTGTTCCGGTACAGAGCAGCACTTTTGTGACTGGCTCTGGTGGGGTATTGATCCATTTCGTCAGATTGCTCCGGTACAGAGCAGCGCTTTTGTGACGGGCTCTGGTGGGGTATTGATCTATTTCGTCGGATTGCTCCGGTACAGAGCAGTACGTATGTGACGGGCTCTGGTGGGGTATTGATCCATTTCGTCGGATTGCTCCGGTACAGAGCAGCAGGTATGTACGTGACGGGCGCGACCTGTTGCTCCGACACTGCTCTGGGTTGGTCGCTAGCTCAACAGGACTGCACCAGCAAGCTCGACAGTCAGGCTCACTGACGACCAGCGGCCTGATGCATCGACCGACGTCGGTGGTTCGGAGAAGGCGTGATTGGACGACGTCACCTGCAGAATGGTGACGTCACTGGTGCAAATGAGTTGGTGCTCTCGTGGCGACTATGGGAATGAGGCGATGCCATTCAGCTGTAGTGGCTTAACATGAAGTATCGCTGGGGTTCGTTTGATGTTCCAGTAAGCTTTGTTTTCCTCCTCGCCCTCTCGTTCTCTTTGTGCCCACTCGGTATCTTACACTCGCAGTTTGTTTTTCTTCCGAGAAGTGTTTTGAGACATTGAAGCACGTCAGAATGATATTTGTATTTTATTTCAAGGTCATCTTGAAACAAAACTCGCCAGGTTGTTATTTGATGCATGCATTACGTTTACGGGCATACATAAAGGAGGGAGGAGGTGACGATTATTTCCGGCTACTCACTGACGCTGATTGCGTATGCTCTTGCCGCGCCGCGCCGCCAGCATTAGAGCATTTTCTACCTGCAACGCAGGCTCATTTATTATAAGTACGTCTGTAATTTTGTCACAACTCTGATTATTATTAATGATGAAAAGTGACCATATATCTCCCATAACTACATGTTTGCACCGCCCTGAGTACTCGTGAAACTCGTCGACGGTCAGCGAAGCGTATAACCAGGCACGCAGCTTAATGCCATCACCGAAACCACAGAAACCACACGTTACAACGTCGCGCTGAATAGTCAACATGGTGTGGAGGGTTGTGAGATGATTTATGGGATTTATGGTTGATGTTTGTAGCTGGTTTTGTGCATTCTAACACACTTATTCTGCTTATTTCAACATAGCTTATTTTATATATTTGTGTAAGCTTATTATGTATATTTGTGTGTGTGTTCGGTGTATTTAGTTGTCAGAACAATGTTTATTGGCAGAGCCAGTGACAACTTGTTTTAACACTGCTGCAGACTGAATGTTTATGACTTGAAGGAGGATGCGTTGTGCTAACTCGACCCCGGGGCGTCCTCACCTCTGGCGGTGCGGTACTTTGTTGTCGCTCGAACCTCATGCTCCCACAGCCGAGCTATTTCCACACAGCCGGGTTGGCAAGTGTCGTCAGCCCGGCCCCGAGCCCATCTCGTTATCGCTCACCCACTCTGTCGCCTCGGGGCATGACCTGGCTTTGTTTCGGCCCACCTCATCCCCGCCCGACCGGCCCTGTCACGCCCTGACGGGCCCTGGCTGGCCCTGTCACGCCGACACGTCACTGCTGAAGTATAGTGACACTCGTCAGGATTGTGGCCCGCAATGCACTAGCGCGGTAGCCAGTAATGTGAACATTGTAGCTGTACGGTGGCTTGATTGATGGTGGATGACCGAGTGCGCATTTCGATTGGTGTTATCTGTTAAAGGGATTATACGGGGTTTTCCCAGAATAATTGAGTTCCATAGTAAAACGTACTTATAAAGGTGGTAGAAGTCCCACGGTAGCCACATTTTTCTGGAAATTACCTCTTCTGCACGTAAGGACATTTCAAAGTGCGCAGTGATGCCACCGCGTATTTTCTGCAGGACCGGCTGAGGCAGAGCCGGTCATCTCTTTTATGCTAATAAAAACACCTCACGTATGGCATATTTCCGGTAAAATAAGCAATATTTGAAAGAAAATAAACTTGTTTTGTTCCAACGACAGCAGCAGTTACCTAGTTTTCCCATAAAATTCTATATTTTTCATGAATTTTCATGCCAAAAAATGAATACGCCACCACCAAATTCTCAACGCGAAAGGCCAGAGAAAAGAAAACCCAAAAAACACAAAACCTCAACGAACAGTGTGTAGTAATACCCGTCAGTTTTGAATTGCATAATAATTTTGTGATCCAGTCGTAGGACTTGCAGATAATTAAAAACTCTCAAATTGATCTTAAGATAAAAGTGGTGGACAGTAGTGACGATCAAGTACTCGTTATCTGATACTAGTCTCGAAAAACGCCCAAGTTTTAACGCTGATAATGTCTGAAATAATGGACTAAATGAGCATTGAGGTCCCTGTTATATGTCTTAAACGTGTTTAAAGCTCATACAGCTGCAAAAGAGTGCATTTACTTTCAGGACGGAAACCCGTATAATAGAAACC